>CM076068.1:4840000-4900000 GCA_038088235.1 Zacco platypus
CACTAACCCGAGTACGCACATACTTCACTGCAGCTTATAGAGCAGTATCTAGGTGTAGGCAAGTTTTTCACAGCAGTGTTATTTTAGTATCACAGACTATTATTCTTCATTTTAAATTTAATTTAGTTCAATTTTAGTAAGTTTTTGTCAATTCGTTAAATAGGTCTATAGGTTTTATTAATTTTTATTTCAGTTTTAGTTTTATTTACTTCAGTACATCAGGTTGAAGTGCTCCTATTATGCTATTTTAAAGGTTTACATGCACATAAGGTCAAAAAACACTTTAATTTTCTAATAATACACATCAGCTCTTTTCTCACAGTGTCTGAAACTGTTCGATCAAAGTCTCTCTAAAAAAAACTCCTCCTTTCAGAAAGCCTGCTCTGCTCTGATTGGTCAGACGGCCCGATTGGTCAATCGGTTACAGTGCGTGTCAGAAACGAAACATCTGAATTTCAGCTCTTCCTCAGCACTTGATACGATCAGGTGTCCGTTTTACCGCATCGATCTCCTTTTGAAGTGCATTAAAGTGGATTTGTTTTGGCGGCAGAAAACGAACCAAACTCTTCCAGTCTCAGCGACAACTACAGTGTTTGAGGGCGGGGCAAAGGAGACGTTGTTCACGTTCAGCCAATGAAGAGGCAGGCATTATGCAAATTAGTTACAAACCTATGAGCAAAATGACTGAAATTACTGACGATTCGCTTCAGGCATTTCAGAATCGCTTCTTTCTTTATCTGCACTTTGATCTTTGAAACTTTTCAGACCTTTTACATTCACAAACAGCTGAATTACACACTACATGAAAGGTAATATCTGAAAAAAGCATAAAGGGGGGGAAAAAAACACGAAAAGAAAGAATTAAAAAAAAAAATGCTCCAGCGATTGTTGCATGAGAGAAATTTCCATTTAATTTAATCCTTTAATTTCCATTTCATTCTTCAAAAAGATCTTCAGCTAGACAAGTAAAGCTCCTGCCATTCATTTTCCGTCTGTAAATATGTTTTGGGTGACTATATTAGGGCTGGACAATATATTTAATATTCACGATGATTTCCTGGCAATATAAATATAAGCAACATATTAATATTATACTGTGTAATGTGCTTTTTATTTGCCCATTACGTTTCCATAAGAGCATGTCATTACGTTTCACAACTCGTGAGCATGTCATGACATTTTAATCATTTTAATAGCAACTTGAGAGGCAAAAACTGTGTTAGAGTTGCTAAGTAAAACAGTTTGAAGAGACTGCATGCTTAAAAATATCAATGCAGTGAACATTGGTTCATTTTGGCAAGACTGTTTTATGTTTTTGAAATAAGTTAATGCTCACCATGGCTGGATTTATTCAAATCAACATCACACCGTTGACCCATACCTCTAAACCTGCCCTAACCTTACCCGCATCACCTCAAAAGCAGCACAAATGTTACGCAATACAAAATATACATCAATACAATACATTGCACCAAATGCAAGTACATAGTAAAAACACCCAAAATAAAGTGTGACCATTTTAAAGAACGGTTTTCTATTTTCTGTAATGGAGTTTTTAGCAACCACTCCAGTCTTCAGTCTTATATTTTCCATCTATATTTACTTCTTGCATTATTTACACCATTTAATGGCTGTGTGAATTAAATATTATTCCTCTGATTGATAAAAATATCACATTTTCAGAGCAAATGTGTAAACATAAAGGTATAAATATTTAATAAACTGAATTAGCCATTTACATCTGTACAAAAAAAAAACAGTGAAAACTATATGACTCATCAATCTCTCCTTTGACTCAGAGCTCAGTGTGTTCATGTGAGCGTGAATGGGTTAAGTGCTTTGTTTCAGCTTTTCATAAGACTTCAGCATGATGAGTGTTGCATATCCTGGTCATCTGTTGAGTAACACTCATTTGGCAGGGTCTAAACGAGACAACTGATCTGTGCTTCACCCAAGATGCTTCAAAGCCCAGCCTGAGAAGATTAACAGATGTCTCACTGGCGACGTACACTCACTGCAGAGGACTAGTTATAGGGTGAAGCTCCCAGCCACATTTTACATCATATATACACACACACACACATTCACCGACCACTTTATTAGGTACTCCTGTTAATCAGCCAATCACAATGCATTCAGGCATGTAGACATGGTCAAGAAGACAATCTGCTGAAGTTCAAACTGAGCATCAGAATGGAGAAGAAAGGTGATTTCAGTGACTTTGAATGTGGTGTGGTTGTTGGGAGTATTTCAGAACCTGCTGATCTACTGGGATTTTCACAAACAATCATCTGAGAATGGACCGGCACAGAGAAAATGCTGATGCCAGAGGTCAGAGGAGAATGGTTCGAGATGACAGAAAGGCGACAGCAACTCAAATAAGCACCCGTTACAACCGAGGTCTGCAGAAGAGCATCTCTGAACGCACGACATGTCCAACCCTGAAGCGGACGAGCTTCAGAAGACACACCGGTGACACTCCTGTCAGCTGAGAGCAGGACACCGACGATACAATTCACACGGGATCACCAAAACTGGACAACAGGAAACATTGCCTGGGCTGATGAGTCTCGATTTCTGCTGCAACATTTAGATGGACGGGTCAGAATTTGATGTGAACTACATGAAAGCTTCAGGCTGCTGGTGAGAAGGATCTTCTCGACACACTTTTAGTACCAATTGAGCATCGATAAACTCCACAGTCTATCTGAGTATTATTGCTGACCATGTCCAACCCTTTATGAGCGCAGCGGACCGTCTTCTGATGGCTTCTTCCTGCAGAATGACACGCCATGTCACAAACCTCAAATCATCTCAGACTTTTTTCTTGAACTTGACTGAGTTTATGAAACTGAAATGGCCTCCACTGTCACCAGATCTCAATCCAATAGAGCAGCTTTGGGATGAGCTGGAACGGGAGAGTCACATCATGGATGTTCAGCCGACAAATCTGCAGCAACTGCCTGACGCTCTCATGACAAGAAATATGAGAGGAATGTTTCCAACAGCTTGTTGAATCAATGCCATGATGAATTAAAGGGGACCAATAATGCCCCTTTTTACAAGATGTAATATCAGTCTCTGGTGTCTCCAGAAAGTGTCAAGTTTTAGCAAAAACCCCCCACAGATCATTTATTATAGCTTGTCAAATTTGGGTGTGAGCAAAAACACGCCGTTTTTGTGTGTGTCCCTTTAAATGCAAATGAGCTGCTGCTCCAGAAGAGGGCGGAGCTTTAACAGCTCAACAACAACAAAGCTGGAGAATCTCACGCAGACAAAATGAGGAAAGTGTTCAAACTGATGGAGAGACTCAGGAAGAAGTCACAACTTTTAGACGTTTCTGAACGGTTAGTGGATAAATTGATGTAGTTGCTACTCATCACTAGCATGTGTCGTCATGTTCATCTTTTATCCTTGAATTGACCCTCGTTTGTGAAGCAGTGCGGTGTAAAATGACGGCATCAACAACACTCGACTACAACAACTCTTCCTCTTCTCTAAAGCAGCACAACATGGCCCCGCCCCCTTTGTTGAGTGTTCTCGGGGGCGGGGTTTATGTAAATTTTAGAGTTAGTGATGTCACTAACCTGGGAAGAAGACGTTTTCTCAATGTTCTTGGAATATTCAATTTGCATCATCAATATTAGACTAAAACATTTCAGAAATTATGTATAAATGTTTTTACGCTAACATTTTGAGAACATGGTTATAGACCACATAACTTAGAATGAACATTCTATGTTACATGGAGAACGTTTGCTCATAACTTTGAGAGAACCTTGCCAGAACATTCTGAGAATGTTCCCCGTTTGCTGGGCTCATGTCTGCAGTGTGTCTGATGCTCAGGAGTTTACAGAGAGTCCAAACGGTTGTCCATCTAACTCTGTGTGGGAAGCGCTGTAGGTCACGGCAGCAAGTGGAGTGTGAATGGACACTCATAATCAACCCTAACGACCTGCTGTGTTCGGACGCTGACAGGTGCTTATTAATATTCATCACAAGCAAATGCAAAAAAAACGTAAAAGCTGCTGGGTAGGGCCAGCTGTCACTCAAACGCTCAAAACCTGACAAAGCAACTTCTCATGAATATTCATCGGCACTGAGCGGAGCAAATGTATCTGCCGCATATTTCCTGATTTCCTGCTTTATGTGCAATTAAAATAATAATTCATTTAGCCAGTTAACGTATTAAGGATACAATGTGAACGTCTGAACGTACTTGCTGCTGTGCCATTTGCTTAATTATGTGCAAAATAGTGTAAGTGACCTTTTCAGCAGACTTTAAATGATTGATGAAATGACATGTCTGTCTGACACCGTCTCTATAAACATTCATGCAGCACACTGGGTATTTATCATTATATTTATATTTATTACATGCTTCAAGACTTCGACGAGCAACGATAAGCACGGTCTTATTGATGAAATGAATATTACAAACCAAAAAAACTGATATTTTGCATTAATTTTGCAATTTGTAAGCATGTGTTTATGAATGTATTTTGGTCTTGGAGTTGCATTACAACTGTATAATTTCAAAAATTACATGCAAGAATTTTTTTTAAATGAACTTCTTTTAAACATAAAATAAAAATAATTAAATGATAAAAAAATAAACATTACTCATTTAGAAATATTACAAAATTATTTTAAAAAAACAAAAACTTAAATTATGAATACAAGTACAAATCTAACCTGGTTTTTTTGACCATATATCTGAACTTAAACGGCTGTAATTCATGAATGCTCTGGAAAACAGATCGAAGATTGGACTCTTTTAAAGAAGCAGATTACTGTATAAGCAAAAGTTTAAAAAAAGTTAGAGAAGTTTAAGTTTGCTGGAAAGCAAATGTATGAAAGCAAAGTATACATCGATCAGACATAACATGAGCACTGACAGGTGAATAACACTGATCATCTCTGTTAGTGTGTGTAATATATTAGACTGCGACATTTTGTCCTCAAAGTTGATGTTAGAAGCAGGAAAAATTTCAAGCGTGAGGATTTGATGGAGTTTGACAAGCATCAAATTATGCTAGACGACTGAGTCGGAGCAGCTCTTGTTCCCGGTCTGCAGTGGTCAGTATCAAAAGTGGTGACCCGGCGACAGGGTCAGGGGCGGCCAAGGCTCATCCAACAGACAAGCTCCTGGAGCTCAAACTGCTGAAGAAGTTCCTGCTGGTTCTGATAGAAAGGTGTCAGAACACACAGAGCATCAGTTTGTTGTGTATGGAGCTGCACCTGGACACATGGCAGCAGGATGCACTATGGCAGTGGTTCCCAAAGTGGGGGTCGCGGGACCCCGGCGCAGGGGTCGCGAGATGATTTCTTTATATTTTTTCCACTTTAAAAAAAAAAAAAAAAATAGGCCCTATATATTTTTGTTGCAATTAATTTAATTCAATACTTATTAAATGGTGTTTGCAGAAAAGTCTGATTAAAAAAATATATAATGTACATTTTTTAATTAAATTTGTAACTTTGTCCCAGACATTATACGAGATTACGTCAGCGTCAATCACAATCAAGTTACGTACATCACGCGCTGTTGTTTACTCAAGCTAAAGGTGTTTGGAGGCTACAAACAAATAATACCTGCTTTAAAATGAAACGGTGGTTAATATCCACAACAGAAAAACCGAGAGGAGGAGAAAAGTCACAGGTGAGGCCGGGTGATGGTGCGAAGACTGTAGTTGCGGAGGTCAGTGAGGGTGAGCCGCAAGAAATTCCCTCCACTTCTGATAAGGGTGGAGCCCGCCAATTCATATTTTCAAAGCTTTAGCATAGCATTTTTCAGCTTTATGCACACTTAATATCTAATGCAAGCACATTTATATGTTCAACCCAACATAGTTGCACAGTTACTTTCCGAGAGAGAACAGGTGGATATCGAGCGGCTCATGCAGAATTGTAACACTGATTTTTCACGTAGAACAATAAAATATAACTTTGTGTGCTTTGAGACTGGGCATAAAATCGATTTGCTGTACATTTCACGTGACGGGAGGGGTGGTTGAGGTGGGGGAGGTGCGGGGTCGCGGAGCAGCAGCGCATTTATCATGGGGGTCGCGGGCTAAAAAGTTTGGGAACCCCTGCACTATGGGAAGAAGGCGAGCCGGCGGAGGCAGTGTGATGGGAAATGTTCTGCTGGGAAACCTTGGGTCCTGCCGTCCATGTGGACGTTACTTTGACATGAATCACCTACCTAAGCGTTGTCCCAGACCATCATGGAAACTGTATTCCCTGGTGTCTGTGGCTCTTTCAGCAGGATAATGCTCCGGACACAAAGCAGAAATGCTTCAGGAAGGGTTTGAGGAACACAACAACGAGTTTGAGGTGTTGACTTGACCTCCAAATCCAGTCGAGCATCTGTGAACAAACATGGAGGCTCCACCTCACAACTTAAAGGATCTGCTTCCGACATCTTGGAGCAGATCCACAGAACACCTTCAGGGTCTAGAGGAGTCCACACCTCGACGGGTCAGGGCTGTTTTGCCAGCAAAAGTGGACCAACACAATATTAGGAAGGTGCTCAATGTTATGCCTGATCAGTGTATATTTTATAAAATAATTTGCGCTCTGAATATGCTGGAAAATCAAACAAGTTGATTTTAACCCAGTTCCAAATCTGAAACTGATATCACAAAATTTGAGCCCTCAAAAATTGTTTTATATATTGTTTGGTAATGCAATGTTCAAAACCATTTTCACCGTACGATTTAAGCATTTGAAGTGCTTCACATTAAAAAAAAATATATATATATATAATTAATAATATAAAATACAACAATATGACACCCTAAAACAGGACCCCATCTTTGGACTCTAACACAGAGCGCTGTGACGAACCATGAAGAGATTTCTCATTAACCTCAACGGCACTGGAAGCATTTCTCGTTAACAAGACCTCTGTCATTAGATTTACTCGTTAGGTCAGGTCGTACCTTTGAGTAATTAACCGTTTCCCTTGAAAAGGTAATTATGTGTATCAAGGTAAATATTCGCTATATTCCTCAACCAAAGGCAGGGAGAAGGAATTACAAACACGCTGATAATTAACTCTCGACGCATTCACGGGTTAATGGACTGACACACATTAAAGAGTCTGCAGTCAGTTTATTCTGCTGAACTGAGTGTGTGTGTGTGTGTGTGTGTGTGTGTGTGTGTGTGTGTGTGTGTGTGTGACGTGTGTGTGAAGTGTGTGAAGTGTGTGTGTTATCTGATAGAACACACACTAAAACACACATAAACACATACATGTTAAAGGACAATCCGGCCGACGAAAGACGGTGAACAAGACAACATTGAACAGAAGGGCATATTTAGGCAGAGCAAGAGCAAAGGAAACAAAGATCTTTTATTCTGACTTTCTGTTTTCGAGTTACCAACTTGTCTGGAGAGTCGCAGCCGATGTTATCAGACAGACCTTGACAATAAAACTAGCTGTTTGAATGACTAATCTGTCATCTGTGTAAGTGTGGAACGAGAGACCCTGACAGATGAATGACAGTCCTTGACTGAACATTCTCGCACTTCTGCACATACAACCACAGAAATCTGCTAAGAATCGATGGAATTTAAAAGAATAAAAGCCATGTATTGTTTTCTTATGTGAAACACAAAAGGAGAATGGCGATGGATGGATGCTATGGAAGCTAGAAATAAAACGGTAACTGCGACGTTAACATGAACTAAGAACAGCATTTATTCATCTTACTTGTTCATTTCTAACTCGACTAATACATTGGATCTGTTATTCCAGTAAAATAATCATTGGATAAGGAATGTGAGTGTGAGAAGCTTTTGATTCAGTTCAGTTCCGATGACAGTTGGTTTACTGTAATAATAATAACCTCAGTAACTATGGTATTTTGGCGGAGACTACGGTTACTATAATTGTGGTGTATGTTGATAGCGCTGAGACGCTGACCTTTCTTTGCAGCCGAATCAAGACACACACGCAAAGAGAGATTTACAAAATGCAGGAAGTTTCTGATGATTGTTTCAGCCTTTCCCAAGTGGATTTGCAGCCCTTTTTCTCTTTTTAACAGAGAGAAATTCACTTCATGAACACACGATTTGATGAAGAACATTTTAAAAACAATAAGCCTACAAAACAATATTTTCACTTGGTTTAATAATAATTATCATTTAAAACAGTTACTAGCTTTAATATCATTATTATTATTTTTATTATTATTAGTATTATTAGTAGTAGTATTAGTAGTAGTAGTAGTAGTAGTAGTAGTAGTATTAATATTATTACTACTACTACTATTAATAACAATAACAATATTATTATTTTTATTTGTATTATTTTTATTTTTATTATTATTATTGTTGTTATTATTATTATTATTATTATTATTATTATTAGTAGTAGTAGTAGTAGTAGTATTAATATTATTACTACTACTATTAATAACAATAACAATATTATTATTTTTATTTGTATTATTATTATTGTTATTATTATTATTATTATTATTATTATTGTTATTGTTATTGTTATTGTTATTATTATTATTATTATTATTAGTAGTAGTAGTAGTATTAATATTATTACTACTACTATTAATAACAATAACAATATTATTATTTTTATTTGTATTATTTTTATTGTTATTATTATTATTTTTATTTGTATTATTATTATTATTATTATTATTATTATTATTATTATTATTAGTAGTAGTAGTTTATTTATTTACTTATTTATAGACCAGTAAATTATTATTAAATGTAATAACTACTTTTGTAATTTTTATTATCATTATTATTATTTATTTACAGACCAGTAACTTATTATTAAAGGTAATAAAGCTACTGTTGTAATTTTTTTAATTATTATTTTAGTCATAATTAAAGCAAACAGTAAAACTACTGATCTGTTAATAATAATAATAACAATAATAATAATAATAATATTAATAACAATAATAATCAGATCAGTAGTTTTACTTTTTGCTTTAATTATGACTAAAATAATAATAAAAAAATTACAACAGTTGTTTTATTACATTTAATAATAATAATAATAAGTTACTGATCTGTAAATAAATAATAATAATTACAAAACTAGTTATTACCTTTAATAATAATAATAATAATAAGTTACGGATCTGAAAATAATAATATTAATAACAAAAATTACAAAACAGTAGTTTTACTAGCTTTCATAATAATGATAGACTTTCTTATTTATTATTATCATTATCATTATTATCATTATCATTATCATTATCATTATTATTATTAACAGATCAGTAGTTTTACTAGCTTTCATAATAATGATAGCCCTATTTATTATTACTTAATAATAATAATAATATTATTATTATTATTATTTAAACTTTTACAAAATAGTTTTACTAGCTTTAATAATAATAATAATAATAATAATAATAATAATAATAATAAACAAAACTGCAGTTCTACAAGCTTTAAATTCAACCAGAGTTTATATGTGTGTGGAACAGAGGCTCAGTCCTGATAACAGGCAGAATGAAGGTGTGACTGTGTGATTTACGGCACTGCTGTGGCAAAAGCTTTTTTTAAATCAAAACGTAATTGATTTAAATGTCTGAGTACACCGTCTTCAGAAGACTGTGTTCTACCTCAATCCCTAGCCCAATTAATCAACACCGTCAGATGATTACGGGATCAGCCAATCACCTGTCTGTCACACGGCACAGAGTGAGTCGCCCCCCCCCCTCGCCCTAAAACCAGTTTAAACGAATGCAGCGAAACAAGCTGAAGCGCTGCGTTCTGACCTCTATATGCATGGTGCTGAATCTCTTCTCCTGATCTTCCAGCTCAAATGATTCAAGATAGCGCTGGAGGACATTAGGGAATCGCTCAGAACAGCGCGATCTGCGGAAATCAAGAGGTTGCCGTGTTTAATGAGCTTGTTAGAATATGAAGTCTAAAGGCGTGACCCACGCCGGCTGAACTACAAAGACGCTTGCGGCATTTTCAAAAGATGCCAACATGCTGAAAGTTTCGTCGTTACTTTACTTTCAAAGCAGCGGCGGAGCACATAAAAGACCTTTTCAGCACAAACTTCCAAGGCTGTCAAAAGCAAATCACCTTGGTCACACTCTGACCAGTTTTCAGAAAACGCTCTGCCACAGAAGCATGGGAAGGTTCTTGCTGAAACAGCTTCTTTTGTGAGCTAAAATGAAAAGGAAATTTATGCAGGACCATGTTCGTATCACTGGTCAATGGAACGCTTTTATATACAACATACCCTGAAACAGACCACTTTTAATGGACTTATCATACAGTATCTTAAAGTGCACAAGAGCCTTAGTGATAAGCATTTTATGGAACGGACCATACGACTGATACCTTAAACTGGTCATTTTCATATTTTGAGACAATTCGTTACCAAAAAAATATCTTCTCTTATGTTACACAGAAGAAAGCAAGTCATGCTTATATTTTTGTCCATTTCTGGATGTTACTGCAGTGGTGGAAAGAAAAATTGCACTTAAGTAAAAGTATTGCTACTTAATAATGTACAAGTAGAAGTACTGAAAAATAATATGACTCAAGTAAGAGTAAATAAGTAGTTTGCTGAAAAACTACTCAAGTTACTACATTACAAATTACTTTAGTATTATTTTACTGTTTTTACACAAAATGAGGTGATGTTAGCAATATGGAGCGCTAAACACTTAATTTTTCCGTTTCATTCATACAGGAAGCCGGAGGGCACTCTCGTGCAGAAAGTCCACAAGTGAGATTCACAGAAGTATTAAACTTATGGCGTGCAGGAAGTTCTTTATATGGACATCAGCGATTAATTACACGTTTTAACTGATGAAACAAGAAGACAATAAAGACTGGGAGGATCTCTCTTCAAGCCATCTCGTGTGTTTTCATAAGAATAATGTATATCTATAATGCAACGCTAATCGACATAGCCTGTATCATAGAATTTTAAAACATACCCTAGTATATTTTCTGTCACTTTGTGTTGAGAAGCAACATGGACCACAAGTTATTTCAAACACGACTGATATGCATATATAGGCTATGTATGATTCAGGAGAAAAACATGATATTATTATCATAAATTGTCATGTTTGATACTATGCGAAGCAAACATACATTGCTAACCCTGTTGCCAAGAGCAATTGTTTTATTACTAATTATGAAAAGTAAGTCCACATAAGATCATTTGATTGTTTTATGATGGGCAAAGCAAAGAAGGGTAAGTGAGGAGTCCGATTAAAGAAATGAGGGATTAAAACAGTGTGAATAGAAAAGTGCCAGTAAAAACAAAGTGGGGTAGAGGTTAACATGTTAAATAGAATGCTCTTTCTTCCGTTCCACCGAAAATGTGCCAGGAACGAACTACACTTTTACGTGCATCTGATTGGCAGATAAACCATGCGCTCTTATTTCACTGTTGTTGCTAATGTTGAGGTTATTTCAGTTTGATTCGTCTATTAAGTTTAACTGTATTGACAAAGAGGGCAAGATTTACCATTCAACGATGCATTTGACACTTACATTGTTCTTGCTCCATCCAATAATTGCAATATGAGCTGAGTTTCTACTTACTTCAACTGCTCAGTGCTCTGGTAATATCAATTTCATTTCATGAGCTGCCGAAATTACAATTTAAAATCAGAATATGAGCATAGCTAACCTACATTTACAAAAGTTTTGAAACTTAAAAGATATGGATAAAAAAAAAAAACATGAGTGTCAGTGATTGAATGTCAAAGTGTGGTTTGAAAGCCCTGCTTCCCAGCTGAATTGGACGTTTTGATTGGTTTTGCACTCGAGTCAAACCTGTCTGTTTGCGCATGGGCTGCACCGCAGTACCACAAAAGTACCACAATTTAATTATACTCAAGAAAGTAGAAAAAAATGTGAAAAATGTACTCAAGTACTGCAACGAAAGTATTTGTAATGAGTTACTTTCCACCTAGTCTCAGCCTCAGACATCACAAACCATTGGCTGAATGTCTGATGCATATGGAACACTTAACTGGAAACTCTTCACGAGTTTCAAAGTCGTCATCTGGTTGGTTGAATTCTACAGGATGTCCGGGAGACGTGTGTCGCGTTCTTTAATGGTCCGCCTGAAAACAAATTCCGCGACCCTAGACTTCTGCCGTCCATCTGAAGGTCAGGCTACGCGAAACTACATTCCACCTCTGTGTTACTGTAGTCATTCTGTGTGGGATTTTAATTTCCAACTCATTCTGGGTTCATTTTAACCCAGCAATAGTAATTTTTAAAGAACAGCTGAGTTAAGTAAAAGCACAGCATGTTGGGTCAAACATTTAACCCAACGTAGCTTGATCAGAACAGCCAAGCGGAGAGTTCTTCCCTTTATGACCCAGTGCCTTGACGCAAATTGCATTAAAATTCAACAGGGCAGGAACTGATTTTATCCAAGTAGCATTGACTGGATGGTCTCTGAAACACGGGTAGAAAAACCGCCAATGTTTCCTGAACTACACAAAGTGAAAGTGAAAGTGGTGACGTATTGTCAGGTATGGTGACCCATACTTGAAATTTGTGCTCTGCATTTATCCCATCCAAGTGCACACACACAGCAGTGAGTAGTGAACACACACACACACAGTGAACACACACCCGGAGCAGTGAGCAGCTATTGCTACAGCGCCCGGGGAGCACTTAGGGTTAGGTGCCTTGCTCAAGGGCACCTTAGTCATGGTATTGAAGGTGGAGAGAGTGTTGTTTATTCACAATCGCCATCTTCAATTCCTGCCGGCGTGGGAATTGAACCAGCAACCTTCACGTTACAAGCCCAACTCCCTCACCATTAGGCCACGACTACCCCCAAAAAGAAAACAATCTATTGCAAACAGCAGCATAGACCGGTTTAAATTAATGTGGCTAAGTACCAGAATTCTATTGAACAGAATGCTAGGGTCTTCAAATTTTTGTTCTGTATTTTGGAAATTATTCAAACTAAATGTCATATCAGGCATCCCAAATCTATTGCACACGCCGTCACAATATCCTTACCCAGCTCATAAGTCTCTGTCTGTTTCAGAGCACACGGGGTTTAAGAATGAGATGGCAGCTTTATCTTTGGCTTTGACAGGATGTCAGTTTTGAACACACTGTCTGTCTGACGGATGGCACTTGTGATAGGATTATTTCAATCTGCAGAAGACAGATCCAGAAATTACACAACATATGCGAGCGGAAGCGTTTGTGTTTTTTCAGTAAAGCATGCAGTGAGGCTCACATATGCTTAAACAGATGCACAGACCTTCGACACCACAGACGCACGCGCTCGACTGGTTAAACGCCCGAAGCGTTTGAGCGAAAGCTTCCTTTAGCACACATTAAACATCCATCAGCGGCTAGCTGATGAAGTCCATTAATTCCTGCAAGATGATAAAAGAGAACAGTCACATAACGGTCATACTGAACAAAGACAGCGAGAGAATGGCATATTCATTTGCAATGCCTGTGCTGAATAGTCTTACTAAATGAGGACATTATACACTTTTGTCACATTTTATTTTCCCAGCTTACAATGCAAGTCAATGTTTCTGGCATAAATACACTTAGAATTTACTTACTATCTATAAGCAGTAATTAGGAGTTTAAGTAAGGTAGTTGTTGTAGTTGTTAAGTTTAGGCATTAGGTTGGATTAAGGGATGTAGTATATGGTCATGCAGAATAAGGCATTAATATGTGCTTTATGAGAGCTAATAAACAGCTAATATCCTAGCAATATGCATGCTAATTAGTAACTAAGCAACATGCATGGATGAATTTTTCACAATAAGATAAATAACATGCATTTCGCAAATAAACATGGTGATTTTTCATTTCATACCGACTTTAAAAAGGAATGTATGGGACTTCATTAACATAAAACAACAAAACATTATAAAACAGATATAATGGTCAGGGCCAGAGTCTATTTTGGCTTCTTTTTGGTCTGTTAGTTTCCACATGTTCATTTCAGTTCCATGTATTCATTTGTTGCCATGGTTACCGATTGCTTTGTGCACTTGTTTCTTGTTAAGATCGTTTTCTCCTGTGTATTCAAGCCCTCAGTTTAGTTCTACTCATTGTCCACTATTGTCTTTATGTTTGTGAAGCTGTTATGTTGTGTGTGTGTGTGTGTATAGGTGTGTGTGTGTAGGTGTGTGTGTGTAGGTGTGTGTGTGTGTAGGTGTGTGTGTGTGTAGGTGTGTGTGTGTGTGTGTGTGTGTGTGTGTGTGTGTGTGTGTGTGTGTGTGTGTGTGTGTGTGTGTGTGTGTGTGTGTGTGTGTGTGTGTGTCTTCCTTCCTCGTTTTAAATCATCAATAAAGTAAAATGGCTGTTATTATATTCACCCTACCTCTTCCTGGCCTTTGCCTCGCCTGCAAATGACAACAATACACAAAAATACTACGCAATACTATAAAAAACAAATCAAATGCAACTCAGTTTGTTGTATACATATTCATTTAACATTAATTAATGCATTAACATGAACAAACAATGAGCATTTGACCTTTCTTAATGTTAGTTAATAAATATATTCATGTTCACAATGCATAATATTAAAGTGATCATGAAATTGATTTTTTTTAAATTATTTTATAATGTTCCCTGAGGTGCACTTATAATGTTAATATGATTTTTACATCAAATAATTGTCATAAATTGGAAATAAATGGTTATTTTCAACCCTGGTTTTAGTCCTCTGATTTGAATGCTCTGTTTGAAGGGGCGTGTCTGCTGTGACACTAGGGTAAACGCCCACTGCTGTGATTGGCTGACATCTCTGCAACTGAAATCAGTATTACATGTGGAATCATTTTGAGTACTGTTACTACATTTTTACTACTACAGCTTTCGAGATTAACAAATGGTGAAAAGTGTTGTTTACTGCATTATATTTAGATCTAATCCCATCACATGGAAGGTTGCAGTGATGAGCATTAAGCAGATGACATTCTGTTGATGGCGTGAATGCAGTGATTTCGTCATTCTTACGAAGTGCTTTCACCATAACTAACAATGCAAAGACGATTTAAATACAGTAAGAGATTCATAGTGTAGTGTAAGAGCGTCACTATAACGGGAGTTTAGGCAAGTGTCCTGCGTGATCGACAGCTTCAGCCATTATAAAGAGAGCGTTCTTTGAGGTAAAAATACTAGGATTATTAATTATGATTTTAACTATCATTACCAGTTTAAAAATTAAATAAGCAGTCCTTGCTGATTCCAGATCAGTTGATTGTTTGAAGTTTTTGGGCAAAGTCAGTCTTGTATTGCGACTTGTTCTCAAAACAGTCGATGGTAAAATGTATGGTACAGACGCACAAGTCAGCGCTGACGTGACTAGGACGTTCGTTAAAAATAAACCAAATTCATTTCTCTCTCACAACGGGAACCTTCGGCAGCTTGTGCAAAGATGATGTTTTTCCACAGGCAGCAACAACAGGAACGTCTGAGTGGCACTGCAAAATTATCACAATCTTATGACTGAACACCAGTGGGCGGGGCCAACGATGCGATGACGTAAAAGTAGGTGTTGTTGTCTTGCTCCAGAGGCAGTCGTATGCAAATGATTGTGACGTCACATGCCTCCTCTGTTCCAAACAAAGCTTTTTTTTTTACAGCCCGACTATATAAACTTTTTTATTGATGACGAGGAGGTTTTAAGTTATGGAACTTGCAGGATGTAATTATGATACAAAGATCTTTTATATGCCAAAAAAAAAAAATAAGGAAAATGTGATTTCTCACTTTTAATTTGGGACACACTGTCTGATATATTTAAACAATGACATCTCAAAACGGTGTACCCTATATAGCTGAATTTTAAGCAAACAAGGGAGAAGAAACAGCAGCTTTACAAGATGTCTACACAGGTGCTGATAAAAGACGCGCACACACTCACTCGCACACGCCATCTGGGCCAGTCCCTTAGAGAGATCCGCTGACTAGCCCTCATTAGCTCCAATAAAGATCAACACCACTGCTATCAGACACAATACTGGGACATTCACTCACAGTCTGCTGGAAAACCTTCAAAGTCCCCGTTTTATTTCATAGACGGAAACATTATGGTGAGGGAAAACATTTCTGGCTGGTAAAAATAAATATGTAATGCAGTAATTGCGATTGAAAAAGTTATTAGATACTGCTGTCTAAACTGATTTCAACAAATGTACTGCAGCGCTGCTTTCAAATGCAGCTAAAGCCGAGCTCTGCGTTTGATCCATTCTGCTTTAGAGAGAACGCCAGGTGGCTCGGCCACACACAAGCATGCCAACTAAACGCCTTCTAAAGAGCGAGTCGAGCAAAGGTCTGAATAGTGGAGCTGAAAATGAACTTAAACCTTAAAATAAGCAGAAAAGCACTTAAATAGCACTTAAAGGGATAGTTCACCCAAAAATTAAAATTATCCCTTGATTTACTCACACTCAAGCCATCCTATGTCTATCATCTTCCAGACGAACACAATCAAACTTATATTAATAAATGTATCCTTACTCTTCCAAGGTTTATAATGAAAGTGAATGGAGCTCCTGATTTTGAAGTCCAACAAAGTGCATCCATCCATCATAAAAGGAATCCATACGGCTCCAGAGTGTTAACAAAGGCCTTCTGAAGTGAAGCGACGGGTTTTTGCATGAAAAATATCTATATTTAAAACTTTACAAACTAAGATAACTAGTTATCCTCCGACATTTCTCTTTAAAAATTCTAGTTTTAGACTTCTAATTTGGGACAGGTGTTTTGTTTTGACCTCTTCTGCGTTCGTCATTGTGTCATATGTCGAGTCACTCTTTTGGTGCAAGTCGATCTGCGTAGGCTGTCTACCGGTTGTTATCTAGTTGTTATCATTTATAAAAGTTATAAATATGGATATTTTTCGTGCAAAAACCCCTCGCTTCACTTCAGAAGGCCTTTATTAACACTCTGGAGTCGTATGGATTACTTTTACGATGGATGAGGCACATTTTTATGGACTTCAAAATCAGGAGTGACATTCATTGGCTTTGATTTGATTCTCAACGTTGATTCAAAAGATTCTGGTTCTGGTTTATGGGCAATTGATCCCTTGCTGACAGTTTGATTGACAGGCGATCTGACCAATCATAACCCTGAATCCACCATTTTATCCGTCAAAGCAGTCAGGGGAGTTAGTAGATTAACGTTGGTGAACTTGATAAATTGTGTGTCCTCACGTCTTTCCGCGCTTGAAACAACATTCCTTCTGATGTTCATTCATGTTTATTTGATGCTATAAATGAACTAGTATGAAGAGATGATCGGTTCACGAGGAGCTACAGCGATCTGTCACGACACATTAAACATACACTAGACGCTATTTATTGATTAAACTTCTTTAAAATTGACAATGTTTGAAATATGAAACCATTTCACGTGTTGTTGTATTTTTCACTGTGTGAGAACATGATGTGTGGCGTGAGAGCGCATGGCTTGTCGGACATAGCAACAGTAACTAAAGGGGGCGGGTCTTTGCGAACGGTCAATTAAGCTGAAAGAATTAGATCTTCAAACAGAATAACAAGAATGTGAGGCTCGGCGCATCAGGCTTTGAGATTTAGTAGCAGACCTACTCCATCACCTCGTGTTCGATCAATAGCAAATCTGTTTTAAAAACAAATCTATAGCGGAGAGCCTGAAATCCAGTCGTGTGAGTGACAAATACACAGTGATTATGTGTTCGAGTGAGTTTGAACAACAGCTCCATATTCTCCAATCATACGGAGAAAATGCTGAGGACTCTTTCCACAGCACCAGTTTCAAGCTGTTGAAGAAATCCTGGGCCAGAAAATGAATGAATAAATAAAAGCTGAAAGTACTTTTCAGTTGTGTCTCGAACAAGAAAACCCTTTGCCTGCTGTAGCTCATGCGCAAAGACACATTCTCCCAGTAATCATGACACACATTTCCATAACAAAAAGTACCATGGTATTTAATACTATAGTATCAGTACATGTCCAAAACAACCTAAGCAATGGAGGGCTTAAAGTCACAAATATCATGGTGAGACAACCGTCCTGATAACATAATGAAGAAAACATTAAAGTCACTGTCAATAAAAGTGACAAATGCACAAATTAAAAAAAAAAAAGTCTTTAAATTATCAAATCATTTGACTTTAATGACGAAATTTGTTCAGTAATAAAATGTCATGGTGTGAAATTAAAGATATTTACAAATGAATAATTAATGTAAAACGTAACCTTGAAAATATATTTTAAAACTTTTTGAAATGTTTAAGATGCGTACTCACATCTTTAAGTCATTGAATGTTGAACATATTAATGTTTTTCAAAATTCGAGGACATTTCTTGTTGTGCAACAGTATTTCATTTCCTAATCATATAATTAATTTATTTAGTTTATAGCCGTTTGTATCGAGACAATACCACCATATTTGTTCAGTTTACCTTGCCAAGAGAAATCACAGCGTAACATCAGATTCCGCAATAAACCCTTAAGAATAATAGACAGGACATACTCGCATAAGCTGAACATAGAAAGAGATTTTTGGACAGCCAGAGGAGAATAAAGACAGGGCAGACAGTAATAAGACTTTATGCGGTCTGCATTATGATGAGTCGAGGTCACTGATGTGGGTGAGATCCAGAAAGAATATCGCAACATGAGATGTGCTTTGTTTGTGTGCTGTAAAGATGTACGATTTTCTCTCTCGTGTGCTGCAGTGGTTTCTATGCACAGGTTCCTCTGTGAATCAGAGGCTAAACAACAGCTGCAGCAGCGGGTCAACAGCCTGTGAAAGCTGCTCTGGATGAGTTTGGAGAAGAATTCACACAGGCATGACGAGGACATCCATTCTTAAAGTCCCAGCGGTGAAAGAAAAGGACACTTTCTATAGTCAAGATGACCAAGCCTCAAAATGAGAGTGAAAGGGCTTCCAAAACACTTCAATAATAGTGGAAAATATACATAGAGTGAGATCGGTTTTCACTCAGAAAGTAAAAGATTGAATTAGACATGAAATTTAGTAGTAAGTAGAAAGAATGAAATTTTTTTTTACAAGAAATTACTTGCTCCAATCATCTTACAACCTCAAGGTCTTTTTTTTTTTTTTTTTTTTACAGTGTACTAAAAAAAGTTTGGAACCGGTAAAATATTTACTTCTGCTCATCAAGGCTGCATTTATTTGGTCAAAAATACAACAAAAATTGTGAAATATTGTTAGAATTTAAAAATCTGTTTTCTATTTGAATATATGTTAAAATGTCATATTTATCATTTTCAGCATCATTACTCCAGTCTTCAGTGTCACATGACCCTTCAGAAATCATTCTGATTCGATGATTTATTATTTTCTTATAACCTGTGACACTTTTTTTCAGGATTCTTTGATGGATAAAAAGTAAAAAAAATAAAATAAAAAAAAATTCGAAAAAAAACAGCATTAATTTAAAATAGAAATCTTGTGTAACAATACTGTTCAAAAGTTTGGGGTCAGTAAAAAAAATTGTCTTTTTTTTTGAAAGAAATCAATACTTTTATTCAGCAAGGATGTTTCAAAATGATAAAGACTTATATTGTTAGAAAAGATCCATTTTGAATAAATGCTATTCTTTTAACTCTTTATTCATTAAAGAATCCTAAAAAAAAGAAAAAAAAGTATCACAGGTTATAAAAAAATATGAAGCAGCACAACAGTTTTCAACACTGACAATAATCAGAAATGTTTCTTGAGCATCAAATCATCATATCAGAATGATTTCTGAAGGATCATGTGACTCTGAAGACTTGATGCTGAAAATTCAGCTTTGATCACATGAATAAATTATAATATTCTATATATTCACATAGAAAATAGCCATTTTGAATTGAAATAATATTTCACTATTTGTACTGTATTTTTAATCAAATAAATGCACCTTTGTTGAGCAGAAGAGACTTTTAAAAACATTAAAAACTGATACAAAAATCACCAATGCACAATGGTTTTTGTTTCACTTAATGTGAAATATCTAGTATGTAGAACTAGATCAGAGCATTTCATAACCTGAAATCTCAAGAGTGATTTGTGCAAAGCGGAATGTGATTGGACTGGATCTTTTACTCAGCCAGACACGGAGGAAAAAAATAGACTCCGTTTCTCTGGCGGTCAGAAAGCACAATTTCAGTACAGCAACTGTCCTTATGAGCATAAGCCACAAGACACGCCGTGATTCAGGACTCTCAGTGCTGGGAAATGCAATTGAGTGGTGTAAACCCATTTTTCCCAACACCATTCACATGCAAATAAGTATTTCTGCAAATGTACCACTGAAAGTTTCCTGCACCTACAGCTCTGCTATAAGTGAGTTTTATGAATACATTGAGCTGGAGATCACTCTTGCTGGCTGCTGGTGTTCAGATTTAAATGGAGTAAAGGGCAGGACGATCAGTCACTCCGGACGGGCGAGGAATTTATAACGCTGTGAGAATACAGCTGCACACATTATATGTTTTAAACCAGCATTACAAAGCCGTACAACTGCGTCCATCATAAGTGACCAGTATGGACGCAGCAAATCTGCTAAAAATAGTGCCTGAAAATACAACCTCTGTCCAATTACTGTAAATTGGATATAATCTCGCACGGACAAGCAATTATATCAGATTAGTCAAGTTTTATGGTTCTAATTTCCAAAAAAAATAAGACAATTTCATTCTCTTTTACATTCTCTATGTTGTTCATCTGGCCCGAGACTTTCACTTTATGTTCACAAACTGATCATGGAGTCAGAATTCATTTCTGTGGTGATCGACAGCAGCTGCACAAAATGATCTTGTCTTGTTTTTCAGTTAAATAGCTAAACATTCTTAAATCAACATAAGGTGTTTACTGGCAGGCTTATTATTGTAAAAAAATATATATAAATAAATAAATTAAAAAAAAATAAAAACCAAAACCATAAAAATTTAATAATAAAGAATATTTTTTTTTAAATTAATAGGCTATATTTCAGCTGTTTGCCAAGGCAGCGTTTCTCATATATCAGCCCGATAAGAAATTTTGGCCAATATATGAAAGTCGATAAATAATGGATTATTTCCTTCAGCTGAGACACGTGCGCACTGTTCACCGTGATGGTTTTGAATTTCTTGAAATTTGATTGGAATCACTACAAATATTAAAATGCAGTTAAGTGCAACAAGTGCAGTCTGTTATATAGGCCACATACAATAATAATGAGAACAATTTTAATGGCTCTCAAAAATTACATAAAAATTGGAAATTATCAGCCAATATATCATTTATCGGCTTTCAAAAATTAAAAAATTATCGTATTGGCCAAAATTCTCATATCAGTGCATCCCTAAAAAAATATTTAATAACAAATACAAACAATATGAAAAAATATATATATATGATAGTAAAATGGCTCTGATTATTTGAGAAGTAAAAACAATTATTAAAATGTACTCAAAGTTAAGTGAGTTTATGCTTATTATACTTATATATCCAAATATCTGTTTTTGACCCCATTAGCAGATTTTTGCTCTTGTTTTACCATTTTATCCCCAGAAAACAATACATAATAAAGTCATTTTGCTGCTTCAATATATGCATCTTGATTTAAAAATGTTTAGATAATTAAACTTCTTTTGGCAGTGCTGCTGTATTCAATAGCAAATATTCTTTTAACAAAGATGAACTGAACGAATTAATCTGGCAGACAATTGCATGCTGGGAAGCGGTGCATTTGTTACACTAAAATCAATTTACTATTAACTGCAAGGACAGCAAGAGCAGAAATGACACGTGAACAGCTTCTTTTCATGCCACATTCAGCAGTTGTTATTTTACTCTTCAGTATTCACTGCAAAAAATGATGTTCTTCCTCAGAATTTTTGTCTTATTTTCCAATACAAATATCTAAATTCTTAAAGCAAGATGCATTTACTGGAGAAGCAAAACAACTGAAGATATTAAGTCCTGTTTACTGAAAAATGTTTATGCTTAAAACATGAACAAAGATCTGCCAATGGGGTCAGAAAAATAATCTTAACCCATTGGCAGATATTTTCTCTTGTTTTAAGACATTTTTCTTCCCAAATGTGTTTTAAGAATATTTTAAAATGGAAAACAAGACAAAAATACTGAGTAAGACGAAAACACACGAAAACAATGCCTATTTAATACTCCATGTCTATTCATTTGACACTCATATAATATGAGTGATAATTTACAGTTAGCTGGTCATTGACACAAATAAAGCACATGTTACTAGTTTATTTTGTGGTAATGACCAGTGTATTGTATAATTCATATCAACTCCTGCATGTAAGAAGCAAATTTCACAATTTATGGACAAGAAATTCTTTGACTAACATTTACCTCGATTTAAAGGCAATGAAATGGATCCCAAGTCTAAAGTGCCGTATCCAGCAGTCACAGTGAGAGGATAACAGGGATTACAGATGAAACGGTTCAATTACAGGATAAAGTCTCTCTTCTGTATCACTGTTTACAGAGCACGACTTCACAAAAATGCTGGTTTCTGTAAATCCGACAAGTTGATTTCTGACTCAGTCACTGGCAAAGTGTAGTTTTAGGTGCGTAGGACTACCTGTTTTTCCTAACAGAAGCAGAGAGGAGTGTTTATTTATTTATTTTATTTTTTTGAGGGGGAGGGGGGGGTAGTGATAGTCTTAAAGTATGACTGAGTTATTAAATCATTGATTGTGAGCGAGTCACTGAATCATTCACTCAGGCGATTTATTTTAAAACACTGATTCATTCAGGAACAAAACAAGCAATTGACTTTAAAAGAGAGTCGTTGAATCATTCACTCAGGCGATGTATTTTAAAACACTGATTCATTCAGGAACAAAACAAGCAATTGACTTTAAAAGAGAGTCGTTGAATCATTCACTCAGGCGATGTATTTTAAAACACGGATTCCTTACAGGAACAAAACAAGCAATTGCCTTTAAAAGCAAGTCGTTGAATCATTCACTAAGGCAATTTATTTTAAAACACTGATTCATTCAGGAACAAAACAAGCAATTGCCTTTAAAAGCGAGTCGTTGAATCATTCACTCAGGCGATGTATTTTAAAACACGGATTCATTCAGGAATGAAGCAAGTAAGTTTAAAATATAAGCAAAAAATATAAAATGGTTCCCATTTAAGATATTTCATGTTGCATCGCTTTTTCTGACACACTTTGTCCAATCTTCTAGATTAGTTCATATAAATGATGAAGTACTGGGCTTGTGAAGAGCCGCATTGCCCTTGGCTGTATTGAAGTAATGGATGAGCAGAAATGATGCACAGCTGTCTCAGGACACAAAATCCTTCATCCGTTCATGTTGTCTGTCTGTACTGCTCTTAAAAATTGTTCTGAAAATACAATCCCTGAGGAGCTTCAAAAGATAATGATGGATTCTTTTTATTGATATAAAAGAAAGAGACACACAAATGGTCCATTTTATTGCCAGATGTAACAAATTACGGTTCGGTTGCTTCATAGCAGCTAAGCACTTAGAAAATAAAGAGAGTCTGCCATTTCATTTTATGAACCAATTGATTTTTACTTAAATGAGTGCGACTGGGGTTGCACTGAAATAATAATCGACTACGGATTATAAAGCTGATAAAAATACATGCATTTATATACATTAATGTATGTCTTCTCTAGTGCAACTGAGGATATAATAACTATGAATTCTAAATTACACTTAAGGATTATCATAAAGTCTGGAATAATGACTATTTTTTTAATGTTTTTGAAAAAAATATTTTATTTTAATAGTCTACTTTTGACATTCTACTAACTATAATTAGATTATTAGTTAAGATCGGGTTAGTAGAATAAGTTGAAATGTACTTGTAAAGTTACTAAGTCAGTAGAACCGAAATAACGAAGCCTCTTATACTCACCAAGGCTGCATTTATCTGACCAAAAATACAGTAAAAACAGTAATAAAATTCAATCAAAGCACTATTGGTGAGCACTGCTTACAAAATCGTAATGATTTCAAACTTTTGACCGGTTGTGTATATGCATTAATGCAAATTTGTATTCTCTACTCACTCTGAAGTCTATACCAACTGTTGAGATGAAGCTCCCAGCCAGAAATGCTCCATCTTTAAAGCGAACCAACAGACAGGTTTTCCCCACCCCAGAGTCACCGACCAGCATAACCTGGAGAAAAACACATATTAAAGATGGAGCAAGACATGCAATATATCCCATCATCCTTCCCTTGTCTTCTCTGCCTCTTATTCTATTAAGAGACAAAACAACCTCTCATCTTTCCATCAGTGTCAATCAAACTACGTCTGCTTCCCTGCAGCACTTAGAAAGACTCTTTCAAGGCCGTAAAGATTAAAGGCAGGAATATCGTAGTGGGAAGGAGGGGTTTGCTTTCAGAGAGAAGAGATTAGATCAAAAATACAGTGCACACTTACACCAAAACTCCACTTTCACAGGTTTAAAACTGTGATTTTTCCCAAAAGGAATGGATTGTGCTTTGTTAAACTTCTAAAATATATCATTTTGACTTACTTGAACTTCACTTCAAAATAAATTCACTGTTTTATTTAGATTCCCCTCAGACTTGTTAAAACTTGCAATAGACAAACAAGCTCAGGTGTCTCTCCTTGTGAAAAAAGTGTACTTAATGTGTACTTGTAGTAAAATTTTAAAAGTATATTTAAAAAAAAAAAAAAAAAACTACTTGCACATAATATAACATTAATGAAATAAAAGGTCACTTAAAGAGAACTGAAAAAATTAAAAAGTGCCCTTTATGGTACTCAAATTAAAAGTTTAACTTTAATGAACACTTTAATCAACTTTTATTGCGCTTTTATGTACTTGTATGTTCTTGATTTGTTAATTATTATGTATTACCAAACATTTACACTCATACACACACATATATATATACACACATATACATATAAATTATATACGCATATATACACACACACACACACATATATATACATATATATATATATATATATATATACACATACAAACATACACATGCATACACTTTATATATACATTATATATATATATATATATATAGATAGATAATGTGTATATAATGTGTGTGTATGTGTGTGTGTGTGTGTGTGTGTGTGTGTGTGTGTATATATATATATATATATATATATATATATATATATATGGGCAATTCCAGCGTTATGGACGTGACATTTGCAGTCAAAACATAAAATATAAATTCTCAGAAAATGCATTTAATACCAATATATTTAAATGTCTGTTTATATGTCCATACTCCCTTAATAAAGGAGTACAGACATCAGAAAAATATCAGTCTACACATACGTTTTATATTTAAAATGAGGGAAATAAACATGCGTTATGGACGTGACAAAAAAAGACGCGAGTTTGTGGGAGACAATATACTTTGTTGAAATTCTGTGAATTAAAATGCACAAGCCAAAAGAAATAATACCAACCGAATGGATGAGTGTCGGCTCTCTATAGAACATAAATTATTTATTTTATTTTAGTTAAATTTTTTCCATTTATGAGGAAAAACGGACGTTACGGACGTGACGTCTTTCCGTTATGGACGTGACCGTTCCGAAACCATCACTTGGCTGACGCCGGAAAACTTGAACAGAGACCTTTTTGTGTCTCTCTTTTTATTTGAAACAACAAACATCTGAGACATCAGTAGGTAAGTCTGCACAATTAATCAAATTTAAACTGAAATCACCGTGTTATAGATTAGTTCACGCATATCTCTCATGCTGCTAAACTGTAACCGGCACGTGAGCATGTTCAAAACTCAATTCGGGCATGATATGCTTGATAATGTGGTGTTTACTTTAGACCCCGAAAGATACGGAATTGCTAATGCTTAGATACATAATCATTATATATGCATTTTATCATATCGATATTCTCCGGAGTCAAGAGCACCGGTTTCCCCTCAGTTTCCCCTCAGTCCCGTCAGTGAATTGAAACGCTGTCTGATTGTAACAGTCTGGAGAGCGGTTTTTGTTTTTTTTTGCATGCAAAAAAGCAATCGTGTCACAATGATCGCAATATATTATGTTTTGTGTCAAACTAATCACAATGTTTATACCCGTTTTGCGTTGTTGAATGCGCAATCGTACTTTAAAATAGCCACATTATTGCAAAATTAGCCAATGCATTGAAATAATAATTGAAATGTTACCAATTACTGCAAATAAAGTAGAGATTTTGTCCAGAAATCGCAGATCTACAAATCACCACAGAAATAACTGTCTTTGACCACAGAGGGCATGCGCGGGAAAGTAAGTGAGTCATCACAGAAGGCGCGTCTCATATTTCACTCTCTCTTTCTCTCTCTCACACACGCACACGCACACTCTATGGTACTATATGGTAGTATTAATTGATTTCTAAAAAGTTCTGATGTACAGTAATAGAGATCAATTTAATATATGTGTGGGGGTTTTTTAACAGTAAAATGATGAAAGACCAAGGTGAGTTTAAATAAGTTTGACTTCTTTCCACTCCATTTCAAGCATATAGATTCAAGCAATAGATCGATTTATATTGTAAAGTTGATGAATTTATCTTTTCGTATTGATTTAATCAGAATACTTCTTGATTGCCTTTGTTATGTGTCATTATATTGCTTGAAATAAATAAATAAATTAATTAATTAAACAAATATGCGCTGGTCAAATCATGCATGATTTAATATGAAGCGTCCGTAACGGTCACGTCCGTAACGCATAATTAGGTTGTTTAGACCAATTAAGTGAGATGATTTGTCAATCATAACTAGAATGGACATTTTTTGGCTTTGTACATAAAGTTTCAAATTAATTGTAATAATAATGATTATACAATATAAACTTATTCTTTAAATCGTTACGGACGTGACACAGCACTTTAGCGTCGAGTGATTTCCTAAATATAGCCTTCATAAATTTAAAGGGAAATGCAGTTATAACAAAGTGAGTGTATTTATATCTCAGTCATGCCCCCATCTTTCTGCAACATCCATACTATCAACAAAAAGTATAATTAAATGAGTCTTTGATCCCTCTTTTTAAAGCATGAAATTGGTTTGTATAAAAAAAAAAGAAATTTTAGTATCTGTGCACACCTTATCTGAGGTGAATTAACAGAAATGTACTTAAAATTTACATGACAGCACATCAATACAATAAAATACAGATCCAAATGGACAACTTAGAAAGGGTTTTGATTTTTTTATGATAACTTAAATTTTTCATAGCAAGGTTGACATTTGCGTGGAATTGCTCATATATAACAAGTTTCAACAGAAGTGGCAATGAAGTTTTTTTTTTATTATGCGTGTCACTTCACTTTAACTATTTACATATAAAGATTTACTAGTCTTAAAGGTGTCAGTGTCAAAAAACACTGAATTTCAACTTATTGTATTTGATAAAAAATTAAACTAATACATTTTCATTTAATTGTAAATAACATGCAGTTGAGTGTCTGAAAACATTACAGTCAGTTCACACTTATGTATATTCTCTTAAAATGTATTATTTCCATTATAACTTTAAAATTATGCAAAATTCTACTTCTTTTTACAAGATTCATTAACGGAAGGAGCTTCTTAAATTATAATTTTTTACAAATGGCATTGGTTGATTTACAAGATTTACAACAATGCTAAATGACATGCGGCATAAGTAAAAAGCAGGTTAGGAAACCCTGGTTTAAATTTATGGAGCTGTAGGATCAGTTTGGGACATCCACAGCTATTCCAGTTCCTTTAAGCATTGTCCACTCCTAAGTGACAGCTGATGATTCCTGGTTGCATTTGATGCGATGTATGCAAGTCTATGCATATGATTCATCAGGGAATGATTATATAAATGCATTAATCACCACATCAGAACTGTCTTCCACATCGAAGTCACCTAAATATTTCAGCCTAAATATGCAAAGCTAAAAAAAAAAATCTCCTGGTGCAGAACGTGACAGGAGAAAACTGAGAATGCTCGTAACGGAGCATACTTGCGTCAGTCTGGATAACCCAGTTGCTGTGCTGTGGCTTATCTGTATTGACACAGCTGTTCAATTAGAGGCTGCGCTTAAACTCGAGTAAAACGGAGCACGTAATTCTCATCCATATGGGACAGCTGGATAGTATTTCATTGTTTTTAATTATTGCTGAAACATAAATAAAAGCCACAAACTCCATGCATAGTGAACCTGCACACAATGATTGGCTATGAATTATAAATTTTATTACACAGTAGCCATGATTATGCTGTCAACATATTTATGCATACAAATGTATGGCAAGCCAATTTAACACTTTTCCTTTAAAACTTAATTTTTTTTTTTTTTAAATAGTCCAAGTAAAACAAATTATTGAACAAAACAGAAAACAAAATTTTAAAAAAGGCATGTAAAAAAGAATCATATTAGCTATATCAGGCTTTTGTTGCTCAAATAGTGTGAATATGAGGAAATAAACTGCTCAGTTTTATTCAGAGGCCCAAATTGGAGCAAAAATGTGTTGATGACAAACTAAGATGAAGTTCTGATGCTTGTAATGGAAATCAATGCGATCAGATACTTAAATAAAATGCATACAAATATCAGTCGTCACTGTTCATCGCCAAACAAAATCTTATTAAAATGACAATTAAATGATTAGTTTTTTGACCAAAGCTCTGGAGTTTTAAAACACAACGCAATTCAACGATGATTGACAGATGAACAAATAAACCTTCCTCAAAAGCCTAAAGATCATATTTGAGACTTTTTTTTTTATATATATAAAAAAAAAAATAATGTATGGATACTCAAGTAAACCGGAGTTGCTTCAGTGCAGTAAACTGTTCGTCTTGAAATTGCTAACAATAAAAAATTTTATTCTTAGGTTTACTTCAGCAAAACATAGGGTGCGTTCACACTTGTAGTTCGGTTGGTTTAGTTCGTTTGGTCCGGACCAAAAAACAAAAACAAAACATATAGTTCTGGGCGGTATTCCAGAAAGGAAGGTTAACTTACCGTCACATATACCCTGAACTCAAGGTTGATTAACTCAAACCTTGCTTACTCCAGGTATGCTGGTTCCAAAAACGCATCAGGGAGTAAGTTCAGCCAACCCAGAGTATGTTCCCGGTTAACACACAAGACATTCTCAACCGAGCGACGAATCGATGATTCACCATGGAAACAGACGCTGAGAAAAAGCGCGCCATTCCACTTCCTTCTTCTTCTTTTGTTTAATGGCGATTTACAAAACCTACTTAGTGCACATCGCCACCTATTTGGTGATTGTGTAGTAATTTTTTCAATCTTTTTACTGAATAAGTAATCTTTATTCACTGAGAATAAGACTTATATTGTTTGTTTGATGCTAAATATTTAATAAGATATTACATATGTATTTTATTATAGAAATTATAGAATAGAAAACGTCCTGTTGTAAAAAGGAAAAAAAGCACATCAGATGTGTGTGATTACAATAAAATAATTACATATATTATATTATATATAAATTGAATAAACATTTAAACATTATAATAGTGCTTTACACTTTATACATATATGTACGTATGTATTGTATAATATTATATATATATATATATATATATATATATATATATATAAAACTGTAACTATGTACAAATTTAGAAATGTAGTTACCGTGATAAAACTATATTAATTAAATAACACACATCTGAATGCCTCTTAAGAAAACTAACCCTCAAACTTAACCTGCTCCGGAGCAGGTTATGTTCAGAGAGTAAGTTGCTATGGTTACTTACATACCCTGAAAGTTACCTCAGTTTTTGGAACCGAAAGTTGAGGTTATCAGCTTACTTACTCTTAAACATACCTGGGTATGTCACATAACTTGCTTTCTGGAATACCCCCCTGGTATTCTTAGCGTTCACACTGGCATTTTTAACAGCGAACCTAAAGTTACCAATCCAAAGGTATAGAGATACGGTCACGACCTGATTGGTCGGCTTTTCTGACGTATATATTTCACGACGGAGCTCGCTTACCGAACATTCAAAACAATGCTGTGTTCTGGATTAAACGCCATCATTTTATTTGTGTACAAATGCAGTTACCTCAAATTAGCTACCAGTACCAATGAAATGGATAGCCTACACGATACTACTCAGATGTGATGAATGAGATCTAGTGATAAGATACTAATTATAATTAGAATAATTAATCTTCTAGTAGTAAATAATATTTAAAAAAATCGGCTATGAGCAACATAAAAATAATTCAATGTATAAGCGGCTTGCCATACTGCATGATATTCGCGTTGTTTAAAGCGCGTCTCGTACCTTGAAGGCGATGTCGTAGAATTCGCCGCTGTTGCTGAGAGAGGGTCGGCTGGGATGCACCACTCCGTTGGACTGGGTCGGGACTTTCTTCCCCTTCTCTTTATCGCTCATAGGAGATGAGCTCGGTGAATTTGAACTCCCCTTTCCTTTGACCGCTTTTTTCCTCGACATAATTATTCTGTATTCCTCGTGCACGACGAGTAATTTATGAAACGCGCTCTAGTTACTTTTCCCGATGTATATGTCTTAGCAAGCGTGAATCAACTTTTCATCAATAAGCGTGCGCATGACTTCGGGGTTCCGTCAAATAAAGAGCGCGAGCAGTGCACCTGCTACTGTGGCTCGCGACTGCTCCAAAATTGTGCAAAGAAAAAAACGTCTCAGCCTCCTAAATGCACTTGTGCTGCTGCTCCGGCAGAATGAAAGAGACAATTCACCTCACTCCTCTAAGCAGCGTAGTAGTGCACGCGCGCAGGGCGCGTTGTCAACAATCAGTGGATGTGTTGGCCACGCGCACACCGAGCGCATCCTGGCAGCGCGCGAACGCTCCACTTGTTGGAATACAAAACCCTCTTAAAGGCGCAGTCTTATTTTGAACGTACGTCAGAATTATTGTTTGTACGATGACTTGACAAAGAATACACTCGAAGATATTGATTAGATATTTATTATTTGATTACACTGCTAAAGGTATTTTTACAGCCCTTACATTAATGTGGAAGCTTGTTTCAGTCACAGAATTTTTAAAAAAAGGAAAGAAAAGTCAGACGTGGAGATATAAACTCGCAATTGACCCTTCGCAGTTTGATTGACAGGCGATCTGACCAATCATAACCCTGAATCCGCCATTTTGTCCGTCAAAGCGGTCAGGGGAGTTAGTAGATTAACGTTGGTGAACTTGATAAATTGTGTGTCCTCACGTCTTTCGGCGCTTGAAACAACATTCCTTCTGATGTTCATTCATGTTTATTTGATGCTATAAATGAACTAGTATGAAGAGATGATCGGTTCACGAGGAGCTACAGCGATCTGTCACCACACATTAAACACACACTAGACGCTATTTATTGTTTAAACTAAAAAATTACGATGTTAAATATGAAACCGTTTCTAATTAAAGGGGGCGGGTCTTTGCGAGAAAAGAAGAATTGCGGAGAATTACTTTTTATTTTTATTCCAATGTGGAAATGAGTGACTTGCCTCTTTTTTCCTTTCTAGGAAAAACATTAATATATAGAGTTATTAATGCTTTTCCTAGAAAGGAAAAAAGAGGCAAGTCGCTCACTCTTCAGATCAATCTCTAGGTCATTTCTACAATATGATACTATTAATGAAAGTAACCAAACATAACAAGATATTTGTAAATTCGACCAATCTTAAAGCCGACAGTCAAAAGTCTGACTCGTTATTCAAGTGAAGACATGACTCATGTTCAAGTGTGGAAAATAACAGCAGTTTTTCATCACAGACCCTTACATAAGCTTCAGTTCATGTATAGCCACTAGTGACTCACATGACTGAAAGAAAAAAAAAAAAAAAAAACTCACATTTTTCTCAATTGTAATAAGAAATTATTCCTTATAAAACAGAACAATTATCTGCAGCCTTAACATTTCCTTCTGACCATCTGCTACTGTCATGAATTGCATGAAGTGCACTAGATGACTTTCCCACAAAGGTCATTTTTATCCTACACCTGTCACTTGGATCAGTTGCTATAGTTACGTTCTAATTGATTTCTTTCTTTCTCAGGCTCTGTATAACATATCAAACTTAACCTACAGGCAATACAATCTCTCCTTTATGGAGACACACTGTCACTTCCCGATGTAATTACTCGTCTTGAGCCCTTCACGTCTTCGTTGCTCCAAATAAAGGATCTGTCCAATGGCTAAAATCTAAATGAGGACGGATAATTACCAGAAACAGATGCTCAAAGTCAGTGAGAGATCAGTTTAGAGATGGCCAGTCTGCGGACACCGGCGCTTGCCAACTGTGGCTCATTATGACATCATGTTGTTTACAGCCGGGTCTTATTCTTGAAGATTTGATGATCTGCTAAGACAATCTAGATCCAGAAAAGATGCAATCTGCTCCAGGAGGATGATGTTCATTATATTATATCCTAATCTAGATCCAGAAAGGATGCAACCCACTTCTGAAGGATTATATTATATTATATTATAGTTACTTGTGTCTTCTTTAGTTCTGTTAGTTCATTTGTGTTTTAGTGGATGTAACACTGTTTTCAACAAAACTTTTTATGCGTTTTAGCCGTTCGTTTACACGACAACGGGTTTTTGGGGGCCTGAAAATGCAAAGTTTTGAAAACGGGATTCAAAGTGCAAGTTTTTGAAAACAACGCTGTTATGGTTTCCGTGTAAACTACAAAAACAGTGGTGACGTCATGTGCATGCATATTACGTGTTCAAGGCTCGGAGTGTTTCTTTACAAAGTGACATCGCCAACTACTGGCCTGACAGCAGATTACAGAGTTTTAATCGTTTTTACGGGTCCGTGTGAACAGGGATCGTTTTCCTGGTGTACGCAAAAAACTTTTCTGTTTGTACTGTACATCGTCGTCATGCAAACATACCCTCAGTTTGGTTTTGGTCTGTTCCTGTTTTTCCTGCCATTGTTATTTGACCTATGCTGTGTTCGAAATCGCCCTCTCTACCCTCATTCACTGAAAATGAATGAAAACAAGTGTGAATTGGGACGCAGAGCGTGGCGGAAGGGCTAGTTTGTGTTTGCCATTTGGTAATCATTTGAAACTGCCAGCTCCAAAATATTTATCTTGAACTTATACCAGTATGATATTACGCTGTAGCCACATTGGGAAAATGGATGAATGATTCAGCTGTGGGCGCCATCTTCTGGCAAGACGCAGGAATTCATTCGGAGCGCGACTGTTACAGTACATTGAGTATTCTCAAGCCATAGTGCATCAGTTGTACACTCATTATTGTGGAGCATTGTGGGATTGAACGAGTGTACTCGACGTCCACTATAGTTTCGGACAACACTACAAATGCCCGATCTAAGAATATCGGGGTGATTTCAAACAGTTTCCCAGTGTGTGTCACTTTGTTTCCATAGTTACTGATTAGTTTCACCTGCGTTTCATTTAGATTCCTTTGTTTACTCTGTGTAGTCCTAACTTTCTGTTCATCCCTGTCTGGTGGGTATTCCAGAAAGCAAGGTTAACTTACCATCACATATACCCAGAACTTAGCTCAAACCTTGCTTACTCGAGGTATGCTGGCTCCAAAAACACATCAGGGAGTAAGTTCAGCCAACCCAGAGTATGTTCCCGGTTAACACACAAGACATTCTCAACCGAGCGACGAATCGATGATTCACCATGGAAACAGACGCTAAGAAAAAGAGCACCGTTCCACTTCCTCCTTTTGTTTAATACCGCTTTACATAACCTACTTAGTGCACATCGCCACCTATTTGGTGGTTGTGTAATCATTTTTCAATCTTCTTATTGAATAAGCAATCTTTATTCACTTGGAATAAGACTTATATTGTTTGTTTGATGCTAAATATTTAATAAGATATCACATATGTACTTTATTATAGAAATCATTCTGTTATAAAAAGGTTACAATAAAATAAAGATTACAATAAAATAAATACATTTATCTGAATTGAATAAACATTTAAACATTATAATAGTGCGATTATATATATATATATATATATATATATATATATATAAAATAGTTTATATATATATATATATATAAAATATACAGTGTGTGTGTATACTATATATATATATATATATATATATATATATATATGACTAATTAATATAATATAATATAATATAAGAGCTATTGTTTTTCCATATGTTATTCCCATCTGGTCAAATAGGCTCTCTAAAGCTCTCTAAATGTACTACTTTTAATAATAATAACTAAAACGTAATAGACTGAAATTAGGACTAATAGACTGAAATTAGGACTAAATTGTGTTAATTTAGTAATTTTTTTTTAAAAAGTATAATATAATGTAGTATAATATAATTAAAATTTATAATAATTTATTAATGCAATAAAATATTAACACATTTAATCATGCCCCCCTAATCCGTATAATAAACTGACTTTTCTCAGCAAATATTGCCATTAATAAGTATATTATTTTATACTATTCACTGTAATTAATTTGTTTACCAATTTTATTTGATTGCAAGAGCTGCTCTCTTCTGTCAACGGACTTCAATTTATGTTTCCATGCACTCTGTACATATAGTGTCTATTTTCAGTCTGTGCACACTTCTATTTTTATGCTTGTTTTATCCACTACAGTTTCTACTTCAGAGCAACACTGCATCACACACTTGTCAGTATACATCCCATTCTGAATGTATTGTCTGTATTTATTATTAATTTGTTAAAGGGTTTGTATTTATATCCTGTATTGGACACAGCATTCGATTGTCTTTTGAAAGCCTATTTTCAGCAAAAACTTTAGGGTGTTAAACACTTGGCAGGATTAAACAGTTAAAAGTGTGACTGCTACCTTGCGAACCGAGAGCTACCTTTTCTTCGTTTTTGTGCAATGGAGGAATTCCTGTCCGGTAAGTTCAGTCTCAAATATACATCATAAAATCTGTCCAATCAGACTGAGATCTTATCCTAGTTCCTTTTGTTTTGTATCTTTAGGATCAGTGCTAAAAATGAACGCTGAGAGAACCAGCACTAAATGTATCATTTTTGGCCTCCGGATCAAGCGGAGCACACAGAAAGGGTGGAAATAAACGGGATTAGAGCAAAAATGGCACCAAACTTAATGGAAATGCCCAGAAAATTCAAGATATAGAGAAAAAAAAAAAGTCCCTGTATGAGTTCTTTCTTTTAATATACATAAAGGACACAGCTAAGCAAAACCACATGAGCAAAAGTGCCATTTTCCCGAATATCAGCTGTGATATCGATTTTATACAACAATAAGCTAGTTAATATTAGGTCACTTACATTTTAGTCTCTCACCACTAAAAATGGTTCCCAACAAATACACAGTAGAGCCATTGTGAGTCTCCAAGCAACACAGTGATGTTTCGTTCCTGATTGAATCGGTCTAATGAATGATTCAACGACTCACTCGTCACTTGCTTTGTCACGGAATAAATCGAGACGTTCCTCACTGCAGAACACAAGATCGAATCGTTGGACTGAATGATTCAATGACTCACTCGTTAAGACAATGATTTGTCGCCACCTACTGGTAGATTCTTATTTAAAAGTATCAGATCGAATCGATGTAATGTGTGTATATGGTGGTAGATGGGATGCATTTAATATGCAAATATGAGATAACTTTGTTAAATATACCAGAGAATAAAACGAAGACAATAAAATATTGCAGTCGCACTGCATACAATGTTTTTGTCTCTTTTTCTCGTTGAAACGGGCCAATTGCAAAGGCTGCCTCTGAAAAATGTAATGATTTCGGTCTCCATTGGCCAGTTGTCTTGTTCCAAACTCACAGCTGAGCCGATGTTGTCGCGTTGGATTTGTTGGAATACGCAAATGAAACAACGAAGAAAAAAAGACGAAGAAAGCCCTCATTTTAATCAGATGAACCACCTGGATTTTTATTATTACGAAACGCGCAGCTGCTTATTTGGAAATTATCTGGCTGTTTGCATTATTTGTTCAACAGTATCACAGCATTTACAATGGGAATGTAGCGTTTGATAGAAATCAAAATCATATTAATACCAGAAACAGGCTGTTTTTGTTGGCAGGCTTAAAACAGCCCTTGATTCAACACATGCTTCTCTCCTCAGGGACACAAAAGAGTTGCCTTTAGAAGTCTCTTATGTAACAGATCGTCTTTGGCACAGTTTTGTCAAATCCAAATAGGATATACTTCAGTGTGTGACATACAAAAAAGAAAAATGGATGTCCAAGATGTCCTGTATGGGAAGGCTTAATGGCTGTCTGGTAGAGGCCAGTTCCTGGACTGAAAGTACTCCCTGAGGATGTCTAGGTTGACAGGGGGAAAGTAGGGTCCGATGCGCTTCCTGACCCACCATTTCCCCTGGGCGGCGTTGCTACTGCCAGGCCGTGTGAATTTATATCGAAAATGTTCTCCTCGTATCCACCTGAAACGACAAACACATCAAATCCAACTCAGTGCCTTCAACTCGCGCATTTCGTAACATGTTTTAGCTCATTAAATTCAGAATTCAAGAGAAATCTGAAAGCTTGTACATCTCCCTGCGTTTAAAACTGTGATAAAAGTTCCACAGGAAATACTTTGATATCCTTTCAACATAGACAAATGTGACACTGAAAAGAACAACTTTGAGTGATAAGATTCACTTTGAAGACGCAAGAGTGTATTTATTGCACAGTACAACTAAATATTAAAGCAAGTGGGATCTGCAAGCTTTTGCACATTCATCAAGGGCTCTTTATAAGAACAAGTTTGTTCAGTTAACTGAAAATGCGGCCCAAAATAGCTAGAAGTTAGAATAAATGTAATTTTTAGGGAATAAAGATTAAAAGAAAATATTACATAATATTAGTAGTATTATTTGTCATTACTATCATTATACTGTTAATTGAACATTTGACCAAAATAGCTGGAAAAGGGAAAAATTTAATTTTGAGGGTATATATAAAATTTAAAATAAAATATTAGATAATAATAATACATTTAAATATAGCTATTTAATATAGTATAATATTAATAATAGTTTTTCTTTGTAAAACTAATTTAATTTCATTTATAATATAATTATTATGATCATTATTGATATACTGTTCAATGGACCAAAATAGCTGGAAATGGGAATAATTCAATGAATTTTTAGGAATATAAAATATTAAATAATAATACTAAAAAAAACATTGCATAAATAAAAAGTGAAAATCCTCATCCAAGCAGGTTTAAGTCCTCTAATATCGCATCTGCTTTTATTTTAATTCATAATGTAATGTGTACATGCCTTGAGAGATGTATCTGATGGTTATTGAACTTCTTGTATTGAATTTTACCTCGGTTTCTCTCCGTCCTGGAATGGATTGTGTCCCATTAGGGAAAGAATTGTCGAGTCATTTGCCAACAGTCTGCCTGCGATGTGAATAACCCACTCGTTCTGCTCGTACGTCTGAAAGAGACAAAGCCAGAGCTCTGAGCACCGCACCACAGCGCCAGAGCCGCACACACCAAGAAACTCCCGTTTACAGATGTTCACAGGACAAGGGTTACTGTAAGAAGCTTCCATTATATGCTGTGATGCAGCTGTTCAAAGGTCAGGAATAAAGACACATTCGCTTAAAGATCACAGTCATCAAACTCACTGCAGGTTTGAGTCCAGAGGGGAAAAACTTCACATCTGGGACACTGCGAGATGTCTGTTTGTGCTGTTTAACAGCGATTCAGAAGATTGATGATCTCATTTGTCTGCGCAGCTGAGTTCTTATCGGTGTGTGTGTGCGCGCGTTACATAAGGATTATAAATAATCTTAACGCTTTCTTTTGACCAGGGTTTTTGTACTGGGGTAAAATTCATCTCCTGCTGTAGAAACCATTAAAGGTTTAGTTCACTTCTGAATTAAAATTCCCTGATAATTTACTCTCCTCCGTGTCAGCCAAGATGTTCATGTCTTTCTTTCTTCAAACGAAAAGAAATTAATGTTTTTGAGGAAAACATTCCAAGATTTTTGTCCATATCGTGGACTTCACTGGTTGAAGGTCCAAATGTCAGTTTCAGTGCAGCTTCAGAGACTCTACATGATCCCAGACGAGAAATAAGAGTCTGATCTAGAGAAACCATCGGACATTTTCTAAAAAAAAAAAATAATTATATACTTTTTAACCATAAATGCTTGTCTAGCACTAGCTCTCTTCTTCTTCTTCTTGTAGAATTCCGGCAGTGTAGTCGCTGCTAAATGTATTACTGCCCTCCACAGGTCAAAGTTTGACCCGTGGAGGGCAGTAATACACTTAGAAGCACGAAATTTTACTTCAGAAGTGAACTAATCCTTTAAGAGTAAGTGATAGCAGTGGTTTCATATCTATTTGATTTAAACTGACAAACAATGATGGCAAAAATGCAAAAATGTTGTACCTTTTTCATACATTTTTTACATCCTGTACATACATCCTGTAAAAAGGACATATTTTCCTCGCACCTTAAATATGTGTCCACATCTTAAGTTTTTAGATCTATTTTTCAAGGGAACTTTATTTATTTATTCAAAAATATATTATTTTACTGATGTCATGATTTATTAATTCAGAATTATTATTAGATTTTTAGGGAGTCGTGCCACATGACATTTTACAGCCTGATCTAACTTTTAAACATAAACAGAAAAATGTGTTTCTTCATTATGATAATCACATTTGCACAGCCTGACGCCCTTTAATTTATGTCCCCACTCGAAAAAACATTAAAAATGAATTTTAATGTGGAAGCTCAAAATATCATCATAGAAGAGGGGTATTCAAGTCGCTGTATATATAAACTGCATTTTTAATGTAGTTTTGAGATCGATATCGAGATGCTAAAAAACCGAGGCATGAAGCGGTACTGTATTTTTACAGAGTATATGTTTTTTAATCATCTGAATGATTATCATGCAATTAATGTCAAGCATGCAAAACACAAAGTTCACACATTTGGACTGTCATTATAAATATGAATGTGGTAAAAAATGAAAGGATGTGTTGTGGAATGAGGAGAACTAAAATACTAACCATTTCGAGCGTATTTGCTGCATATTTATCAGTATTTTACATTATTTATGTTTGTAATAATAAAACATGGCTTATACACCAAATTTTGACTTAAAAGCTGACATGAAACAGAAGTTATCTAGTCTTTTCTTCCATATTGTGACATTTATACACGAGAATCTGCTTCTCAAACAAGAACAAATGTAGGGCGGGGCTCGATTTTGTCTATGGGTGAATTGATTGGATGGTTGTGGTTTGCTATTGGTGGATCTCATGTGAGTGACAGTCATCAGAGAAGTCGCTGCAAGAGTTGATATTCTGATTTAAGATTATGAGGGCTCATGAATTTTAAAGGGCTCTTATTATGCTTTTTTCCATTTTAAACGTTCTTTAGTTTCAAAGCACAAAGTCCCTCCAGCGGGAGTTTCTCTTTGTCAGTGTCAGTGTTTCTGAACTCCTTGAAAAGTTTTCTTCCGGGAATGAACATGTCACAATATTCCTCATTTAAATAATTTCCATATGCAAAATAAAGGGGCGGGACCTGGTTGAGTTAGTTATTAGTGTGTTGAAACTGGCGATTATGATAAGGGGCGGGGCATCTCCCAAACATCACAACACACTGCTCCAGCCGACCAATCAGAGCACATTGTGCTTTTCAGAAGGAGGGGCTTCATTGAGACAGGAAGTAAATAAAGCATTACTGACAGACTGGGAAGAGAGGAGCTGCAACATATGAACTTTCAAGCAAGAAAATACTGCAACATTCCATAAAAAAACAAAAAGACAATCATTTTGATTTCATGCTGACTAACCTGGAAAGCAGCAAACCACATGAGCCAGTCCAGTCTGTAGTGATATGGCGAGATGAGGCACGGCCTTCTATTCAGAGCTCCAGGTTTGCACAGGAACTCGTACTCCTCCCATTTCACGTGCTCTCCGGTGTGGTTGGCGCTCAGCGTGCCCTGAAACACCACCTCCGTCCGCTCCTTAGTGATACTGTGCCATCGGAGAGACACGGTTAGAAGTGCACCCGCTCTGCCATCTGCTGGTTATTGTTGAGGTTTAAATAGCACGCAGTGAAGCTCGGACAGAGATGGATGCAGTACCTGCCGAAGGCTCCGTACGTGTTGACGATCCGCAGGGGATCAAACGAGGTGTTCATCACCTGTCTGGAGCTCAGCAGGTTCATCACCACCGGGACGCTCAGATATGCTATCAGAAGCCCCAGAGACACATTCAGCACACGTCTGATCAACATACCTGAGCCAGAGAGAGACAATGAGAGACAGTGATGGAGAAAAACAGGAAGAGGAAGCGCTTACACTGAGTTACGGAGCTTGAGCTGGAACCGAGATTGACAGGGTCGATTATAAACATATACAGCTGTTCAAAAAGTAATTTAATACTTAATGCTTTTATTCATCGATCACACATTTAACGGATCAAAAATTTCTATTTCAAATGAATACTGTTCTTTTGAACTTTCAGTTCATCAAAGAATCCTGAAAAATAAAAGTAAGTTTTATTAATAAAATATGTTTTCAATATTGATAATAATCAGAAATGTTTCTTGAGCAGAAACATGAAGACTGGAGAAAAGATACTGAAAACTCATCTTTGATCACAGGAATAAATTATATTTTAACTAAAAATACCATCCGAAAGAGTTATTTTAAATTGTAATACTTTTTCACAATTTTTACTGTATTTTTTACCAAAATAAACAGCCTTGGTGAGCATATAAGTCACTTTTTCTTTTAAATCTCAAACTAAAACACAAACTATGGAACGGTAGTTTCCATAAAGAGCATTTAACAATTTAAATATCAATAAAAATAGTAATATTTTACCAAACTTGTGTGCAATGCAGTTTCTGCATTTTTTTTTTTATTATTTATAAATCTGTTCTTTTCTTATTCTGGTTGATTTTGGTATTTATTGCATTTTTTCTTGATTGTACAGCACTTCGCTACAACATTTCTTGTTATTAATTGTGCTTTAGAAATAAACTTGATTAAAGATGCTTAATAACTGAGCATCAAGCTAATATCAAACTCAATAGATTTCAAATGCAACTCGATTCTCCAGTCTGGTAAGGATGATGCAGAAAAAAACTAGATCCCACAAAACTGCAGGCAGTTGACGGACATCTCCTTATTTATTAGTAGCAGTATTATTAAAAACGTTGCCAGGAAAAGCCAAATTGAGTCAAATAAAACACACAGAGACCTTTAGTGGCCGGTGGTCTGTGTCCTGCAGCCTCCTCCGTCTGAATCTTCAGTAAAGTCTGTCTGGCTCCTCCAGAAGGGCGGAAAAGAAAAGCCAACGCAGCATCATCGAAACAGGCCAGACTGGGAACTATAGTCAGCCAGTTCAGGAAACTCAGATTCCCACTTATGATCAGAACAACCTGTTATAATAGATATAGAAACACACTTCAAATGAGAACATAACATAACAGTCATTTTTGGTTGAGCTAATCCTAGTAAGTGACTTAGAGCTGCCACTAGATGGCAACAAAGTGTGATTAACTCCCATCAAAGTGGTGAAAAATTATTTGGAAAATGTTAAACAGCAGCTTTCACGCTGGTGATTATAACTGGGAATGACAAGTGGTGAAACCTGCCTGGAAGAGGATCTGCAGGACACCGTTCACCATGCACATCCGGCGGCCCATGAAGGTGAAGAAGGGCACGACGAGCTCGATGAAGTGATTGCTGAGAGTCTCAAAGCGATGAAACCACCAGGGCGAATGATGCATGTAGTATGACATGGGGTTCGGAACCGGCTGCGTCTGACAGACAGACAGAAAGATTATATATTATAGAGTGTACAGGATTCAAGATTGGCAGGGAGTGTTCACTGCTCCCTACACACTCAGCAGGGAACATCATTTCACTGGAGGAAATATGGCAAGTTCTGCTACATCATGCAGCACTTCAGTTATGCACACTAAGCAAATTAATAATAATAATGGCAATAAATATTTTCAAATGAATTTACTTTATATATATATAAATTGTTAACATTAGTTATCTAAAAATACAGCCGTTCATTGTTAGTTCAGGTCCATTAAATATTAACATTTTTTAAATAATAATATACTACTAAAAATACTATAATTAATATGATTATCCATATGAAAAACAACAAATCCTAATATATATATATATATATATCCCATAAAACCACTACAAAAAAACCTGTTGTTTTTGACAGGACTGCAAAGTGCATTTACAGTACTTCGACACAGTAAAACTATAACTTCTGACTGCTGCTTAAAAAGCCCCAGAGCTCTTTTGCTCAAACCACTGCTTGATTTTAAAGGTTTTTGAGTGTTGCTTAAAAAAGCCCATGAGCTTTCAGCTCAAACTCTTGGTTGATTTTAAAGGTTTTAGAGCCAATTTTGAACTGTGGCAGCAAATGAGGCGTAGTTAAGTAAATGGAACTTGCGTCTGACGGAGGCATATGACACTAATCACAAACTCACAGCACACAGGTGGCAGAACTAGAGCTGTAACAGCCACACACTGTGTGTGTGTGTGTGTGTGTGTGTCAGTGTGCGTGAGCGATAATGTGTGTGTGTGTAAAAGAGAGAGAGAGAGAGAGAGAGAGAGTGAGTGTGTGTGTGTGTGTGTGAGAGTGAGTGCGAGTGTGTGTCTATATGAGAGAGTGTGATTGTGAAAGTGAGTGAGAATGTGTGTCTGTCTGTGTGAGAGTGAGTGTGTGTGAGTGTCTGTGAGTCTGAGTGCGCGTGCAAGTGGGTGTGAGAGTATGTGAGTGTGCGTGAGAGTGAGAGAGAGTGTGTGTGTGAGTGTGCGTGAGAGTGAGAGAGTGTGTGAGAGTGTGAGTGCGCGTGCAAGTGAGTGTGAGAGAATGTGTTAGACAGAGAGTGAGAGTGTGTCTGTGAGTGTGTGAGAGAGTGTGTGAGTGACAGTGCGAGCGAGAGTGTGAGAGTGTCTGTGTGAGAGAGTGTGTGAGGGTGTCTCTGTGTGAGTGCGAGTTAGAGAGTGTGAGAATGTGTGTGTGTGAGTGAGAGAGTGTGTCTGTGAGTGTGTGAGAGTGTCTGTGTGAGAGAGCGAGAGTGCGAGTGAGAGTGCAAGTGAGAGAGTGTGTGAGAGAGTCAGAGAGTGTGTCTGTGTGTTTGAAGTAGCATCATCCTGAGGTCAAAGCAAGTGTGTTTGACTAGATTAAACATGATGATACCAATCTGCATAAGATAAATAAATTTACACCTATAACTAACAACGCTGACAAGTTTGCCAAGTCTTCACGTAAGTGCAAAAAACGTTAATGAGAGCTCGAAATAGTCTGTTTATTTCATCAACACCATTAATAACAGAATACTGTTTGCAATGTGATAATTAAGATAAATGTGAAGTTGCACCGCAGAGATCAAGTGTTTGTGTAGACGAGCTTTATCCACAGAGCAAACAGAGGCGTCTGTAACGTCTTTCAGAGCGGCACGTCTATGACACGCTCACCGTTTCCTTCCCCTGCGCCCATCATAAGCCATGCCTCGGGGGAAATTACCTTAAGTAACCAAACTAGACCCACGTCTGCTGCCTTCATTGAGTAAACATGAAAACAGTGGCCCTCTCACCCACCAGCTACCCGTCCCAGCATGCTTTGCGCAGTGTGAAAGGGTGCAGTGTGGCAGGAGGACCGATGGTGCGCTAACTGGCGCCTGTGGTGACCTCTGTCAGAGAGTGTTGAAGTCAAGGGCTGCATCCGAAATCACATACTTCTCCACTATATAGTATGCGAAAAAAAGAACTCATATTAATGCTCATATTAGAGTAGGCACTGAGAACACTGAGATATCACTGATAGGTCACATGATAATGACAACATGGTGAATGTAGTATGACCAGATTACATTCATACTTTGTAGAACATGCTTTTTTTAGTGAATTAATTATGTATGCGATTTCAGATGCAGCCATGGAGATTGAGGAGGAACCAATCCGTGACTGGTATCTAGTGATAGGACTAGTTAAACAAGAGTCAACCAGCCATCTTTAATAAACCGTGAAACGTCAAACTTGACAGTATTTGTTATGGAATATTGCAGTGTTTATTATAAATGATTTATCCGTGGATGTTATTATTATGTCTAGTAATCTAGAATCAGAATAACTTCTCCCTCTTGCAGCAGCGTCTCTTCTCTGATGATGAGGGCGGGGCAACCTGTCACTCACATGAGCTCCACCAATAGCAAACCACAACCATCCAATCAAATCCCCACAGACAAAATCAAGCCCCGCCCTACATTTGTTCTTGTTTGAGAAGCCAGACTAGCGCAACTTCTGTTTCATGCTGACTTTAAAAGAGCGGGCTTATCTCGTCATAGAGTAATATTCTAATAGGTAAAGCTTAAACTTTAACAAAGTTAAAGCAAGGCTTTTTCATTGTAAATATTAATTAAAATATATACTGAAATTATCATTTTAAATGAGTTTAACCAAAAAAACAAAATTACAAAAAAAAAACTTAAATTCAAAAACAAAACAAAATAATATCTGCCAATGGGGGAAGAAGAATTAAAACTTAATTCAAAGGGAAAATAATTTTATTTTTCTGACCCATTGGCAGACATTTCTTCTTGTTTTCAGCAAAATCTCACTTTATTTTTGAGTAATTTTTCTGAAAACTTCACATCTTGTGTCATTTACCATCTCAAATAAGTGTACTTTAATTTAAGAATATTTATAAATTTCAACTTTAAAACAAAACAGGAAGACAGACAAGACCATACAGAGGAAGAAAATCAAGGCAATGGGTTCGATTCCCAGGGAATGCATGCCTTCAATGCAATGTAAGCATCTACCAAATGCTTAAATGTATATGCAATGAAAAAAATGAAGGTTTAATCCAAATGTAGCAGCAGTGTGAACGAGCCAGCAAATGGTGACTAACTGAGATCATATCCTAGCTGCACTTGAAAAACAGGTTCCTGGAAAGATTTTTGTGATTATGATTTGCCCTGAAAAACACTTCTAAATGGCAATTTAAACATATTACATTAAATATATTACATTACTATTCCACATCCAAGATATCTGCTGGATCGTGCATAAACAAGGATTTGAGCTAATAAAACATAACTATGCAAGGTCTTATACCTGTTAAAGCTCCTATGAGAATAAAAAAAACTTGAGGCCAGCGTAGCAAAAAAAAATAATAATAATAATGAACTGGGGACTCCCTTATGGGATTAATACAATATAATTCGTCATCACTTCCTGTGAGCTTGCCAAACTGAAAAACAGAACTGAGATGGAAAAAACTGGGGTTCTGCTCAGTCGCTGTAATATAGCGTTCAAAAATTAAAAACAAGAGGTGTGGGCCACAGGCCAGAGACGAGGTCTGCTTGAGCAACGAAGGTTAAAGAAAAGAGCAACGAACTTACGAATCCATACGTCCGAAAGCTGTTACGAGGATGTGACCAAAACGCACTGATTTTCATAAAAATGCGTGTGCATACATTCATATACACGCTGAACTAGAGTTTATGTGAAAAGTTATGATTGAAAAACCAGTTCTGCTCTAATTGGGGACCAGCCTGGTTTCATACAGACATAAATCCTCAGGCTTATAACAATGTTCAGTTGTAGCCCTAAAACAGGAGCGCAAATTAGTTCCATACACTGTTAACTCAAGTCAACCGTTAAATTCCTGTGCGTGTTTGATGCATTAATATTTTTGGACTTTTAAGCCGAAACACCACCACAAACCTGTGCCGTGGGCAACAGAAAAACTATATAAAGATCATGAATGTGCCCCATTATACATACAAATATGCACAGAAAGTAACATAAAAGTAAATTATATTTATATATAAATACACAAACTTTCGTTAGATACGATTAATCGTGATTAATCTATTTGACAGTACTAATATACAAATATACGTTACATGTGATTAATCATGAGTCATTGTGATTAATCGCGAGTAATCGACGCGACAGCATCGATATACAAATATACATTAGATATAGCTGTAATGATTGATTGTGAGTAATTGATTTGGCGGCACTAATATGCAAATAAATGATAGGTGTGATTGATTAATCACGAGTAATTGCGATTAATCGTTATCAATCTATTTGACAGCACAAATATACAAATATATGTTAGATGCGACTGATTGTGATCAATCGATTTGATAAATATAAATGTAAATATATGTATATATAAATTAAAAAATAAATCTGTGGCCCAATTCGAGGTGTGTGTTCTCGCGGTCTGGTCAAATCATCTATAGTGTGCGTATAGAGGATTATAATGCTAAAAATCGGCTGAAACTGTCATTATGTCTGTGGCATTAAATGTGATTATTCGTGATTAATCGCTTTGACAGCACTAATATATAATATATAGCGCTGTCAAATCAATTAAGTGCGATTAAGCACATCTAACAAAAGTTTGTATATATATTAGTGCAGTCAAATCTATTAAGCGCGATTTAACTTTTGTTAGATGCAATTAATCGTGATTAATTGATCTGGCTTCACTAATTTGTATATTATATATATATTGTGAGTAATCGATTTGACTGCACACACGCACATAATATATATATATATTATATACACACACAATTTTGTTATATAATGCAATTAATCGATTTGGCAGCATTATATATATATATATATATATATACACATACATACACACACACACGTACATACACACACTTCATTTTCTATGAATAATATGTAGCGCATAAGATAGTGGTGAAGTGCAAATAATCTTTTTTCCAGTCAATCAGTGAAATGATAATAGATGACCAGTAATAGAATAATATGTCACATGATTGCGGCTGATAGGGGTTTTATTGTTTTGACTGACCTTCAAACACACACAAACACACACACAAAAAGGAAACCCACAGAAAACACAAAAGCACACAAACACACACACACATACATACAGTTTGGCCTTTCTCTGTCTCCACTGATTCACGCTTGCGTTCTGCTGCCTTATAGTGTTTTTCGGTGTGTTTTGGGAAAAAGGGACCAAGCGAGAAAGTCATTTTTAAACCGTTGCAATGACTCCGTCAATCTGGAAACGATACATGTTCTGTTTTCATTTTTCCATGGTGAGGGGATAGTAAATAGAGCACCGAATCCTCTTCCAAAACCTCTGCCTTTGCCCTCAGCGTAATCAGACTCAAGACGCTAACGAAGCTTCACAGGGGAAAACAAAAAGCGGATTCTTCAAAACGAGACGAAGAAAACGTGCAGCTCTTCCTAATCCTGCCTATTGTTACGACCACATCTGAAGACAGTGACGTGGGTGGTTTGACTAGCGGTTAAAGATCTGGGCTGGTAACCAAACAAGGTTGCAGGTTCAAATCCCGCCTTGAGCAAGGCTCTTAAAGGGATAGTTCACCCCAAAATGAAATGTTTTACTAACAAATAAAAGATTCTGAACTGCTGAAACGAGTCGGTAAACGACAGCCCGTGAACAACGTCTCCTTTGTTCTCTGTGGTTGTAGCATAGACTAGAAAAGTTTGGTTTGTGTTGTTCATGTCGAGAAGAAACCGGTTGGTTTCTCCGCTACGAGTCCAGTTTGATGAAACTGATACGGTAAAACCGACACCATCGTTACTATTCGTACAACAGTGCTGAGGCTGTTTGGTTGCTGACCAATCAGTGCAGAGGAGGCTCTTGGAGAGGCGGGGAAAGACAGAATCTTCGAACAAACTGTTTCAGACACTGTGAGAAAACATGTGTTTTATGAGACAATTAAAGCCTTTTTGACCTTGGATGAATGTAAACCTATTGTAGAAGACGCCATAAATAAAATTAGGAAACTTTAAAACGGCATAATAGGGCACTTTAAAGGATGCCATTGGCAGTATCGGTCTGCTGATTGTAGCGTGGCACCGGGAGGTAAAACCAGGAAAACTTCCTCCATTAAGTGCTTAGTTTAATCCACTTACGGACGGCAAGCCATTGATAAAAGCAAAATTCATCCGAGCATTAAAAACAACAGTGGGGAAAACCCTTCAGGAATAATACCTTAATGAAGCACACGCTCTCTGACCGCAACTGACCTCCGCTGAGCGGGAATGTCACATACACTTCATTCACATATGAGCATATAGTGCTTGAAATAAAGCTTTTATTGTACCGTTTAGACACTCTCTTATTGTCCTCCCAGAACAATTCATTGCCTTTATAACACCAGCACTACAGGCACACACATCCAGACTGACCGCGTCTCATGCTGTTATCTTCACGCAAGTGCTGTCCAAAAACGAGCCTGTCTTATGCAACGTCCCCGAAGAAATGTGTTCAATTGTAATCAGGTGAAACCGAAATCTTAATTACACAGAATTTGCTTAACATCATTTACTCAAGCGACCTACAAAACTAGGTAATGTTATTCCTGATTTCAAAGCGAATTCAGTGTCTCGCAGCCTTGAGTCTGTGTCTCCAGTGTATTTAGTGTCATTAAAATACTAATATTAGTTTTTATTAATATTTTGAATTAGTTCTTGTTTTTAAATGTTCCACTAAAACATTTTTTTCCAAGTTTTAGTAATTTCAAGTCAATGAAAATGAGTATGTTTTATATTTATATAATATTTATGTAAATATATTTATATAAGTAATGAAAAGGAATTATTCACAGTTTTATTAATCCTGATCTAATTGAATTAGTTCTTATTCGTATATTTTAAAAGTCTTATTTTCAGTAATTTTGTTGTATTTTTTTATCATTGTTATTAGTTTTTATTAAAGTCTATACTGTTTTTTCATTATGTTTTATATTTTGTTTTTAGTTTATTTTAGTACAATAAATTTAACTGTGCAAAAATTAGAAATGTTTAAATAAAACACGTTTTTTATCTTTTATTTCATGTAACAATTTTTATTGTTATATTTAATTACAATAACCTTTATCTTATCTTATTTTCTGTTTATTTTAAATTAATTCTGTTTTTTATTTAAATAAATGAATTTATTTAATTTTTATTTCGGTTTATTTCATTTTAAAGGACCCAAATTTTTCTTCATGGTTTTAGTTTTATGTTTTAAAGTTTTAAAGTTGTTTCATTCAAGTCATTTTTATTAGTTGTATTTTGATGTCTATACAGTTTTTATTAATTTATTATTTCTGTTTTGATTTATTAGCATCTAAATTAAAATGAGTGTTTAAATAAAATATGTTTTATTATATATATATATATATATATATATATATATATATATATATTTTTTTTTTTTTTTTTTTTTTTTTTTTTTTTTTTCCCAGTTTAAGTAACAAAAAATTCACAGTTATAGCTTTAGTTAACTATAATATAATGTGATTTATCCCCTATTCATTGTTTCTGCTGTCCGGTTGAATGTGGATCGTGAGCGAAAGGCCGTTTTCCACATCCGCCCCTGAATTCTCCACTGGACTGAGTCTGGACTCTGACGCTGTGACTGCAGGACAATGACATTGTTGTTTTCAAGTCATTCCTGTGCCGTTTTGGCTTCATATTTGAAAGCATCGACTTGCTGGAAAGCAAATCTTCTCTCAAGTTGCAGGTGCAGAATCCATCAGGATTCCCTCATGCTTCATTCAGCTGAGATATCATGTGACATGTTTTAATAATGCCTTTCTCATAAACATAACCTGATCTTAATCTCTCAGAACTCTTTCAGTTCTATCCGAGCGCTGATATGTTGACAAAACACGCAGGGCTGGTGGTACTCCAGGACAGCTTTGAGAACCACTGTGCTAATTCATTGTAGAACCATGCTAACAACATGCAAAATCATGTTAGTAATGTGTTAAATTGTGTTAGCAGCATACTATCAATTTGTTAATCCATGCTTGAAACATGTTAGCAATGTGCTACATCATGCTAGCAACATGTTAAAATATGCTACCAATGTGCTAATTCATGCAAGTAGCATGCTAGCAATGTGCTAATTCATGCTAGAATCCTGCCATCATTGTGCTAAATCATGTAGCAACATGTTAAGAATGGGCAAAATCATGCTAGAAACATCTTAAAACATGCTAACAATGTGCTAATTCATGCTAGTATCAAACTAGCAGAATGTTAAAACATGCTTGCAATGTGTTAACTAATGCTAGAAACATGCTAACAAACAAATAAATCTATCTATACATCTCCATCTGTCTCTCCATTTGTCCGTCCATCTGTCTATGTTCATCTGTCTGTCCATCCATCCATCCATCCATCCAATCCATCCATCCACCAAAACGTTAACAATGTGCTAATTAATGTTATAAAAGTGAATATTAAATCATGTTAGCAACATTTATCTATCTATGTATCCATCTATACATCTCCATCTGTCCATCCATCCATCCATCCATCCATCCATGCATCCAATCATCCATCCATCCATCCATCCAATCTCTCCATCCAATCATCCATCCATCCATGCACCCATCTATCCATCCATCCAATCATCCATCCATCCAATCCATCCATCCAATCCATCCATCCAATCCATCCATCCATGCATCCAATCTCTCCATCCATCTACGCATCCATCTATCCATCCATCCATCCAATCCATTCAATCCATCCATCCAATCATCCATCCATCCATCCATGCACCCATCTATCCATCCATCCAATCATCCATCCATCCATCCATCCAATCATCCATCCATCCATCCAATCCATCCATCCAATCCATCCATCCAATCCATCCATCCATCCATCCATCCAATCCATCCAATTCATCCATCCAATTCATCCATCCAATCCATCCATCCATGCATCCAATCATCCATCCATCCATCCATCCATCCATCCATCCAATCTCTCCATCCATCTATCCATCCATCCATCCATCCAATCCATTCAATCTATCCATCCAATCATCCATCCATCCATCCATGCACCCATCTATCCATCCATCCATCCATCCATCCCATCCATCCATCCATCCAATCCATCCATCCAATTCATCCATCCAATTCATCCATCCAATTCATCCATCCAATCCATCCATCCAATCCATCCATCCATCCAATCTCTCCATCCATCCATCCATCCATCCATCCAATCTCTCCATCTATCCATCCATCCATCCATCCAATCCATTCAATCTATCCATCCAATCATCCATCCATCCATCCATGCACCCATCTATCCATCCATCCATCCATCCATCCATCCAATCCATCCAATTCATCCATCCAATTCATCCATCCAATCCATCCATCCATCCAATCTCTCCATCCATCCATCCATCCATCCAATCCATCCATCCATCCATCCATCCATCCATCCAATCTCTCCATCCATCCAATCCATCCATCCATCCATCCAATCCATCCATCCATCCATCCATCAATCCATCCATCCATCCATCCATCCATCCATCCAATCCATCCATCCATCCATCCAATCCATCAATCCATCAATCCATCCATCTATGCATCCAAACAATCCATCCATGCATCCAAACTATCTATCCATGCATCCAAACTATCTATCCATCAACCATCTATCTATCTGACTGTATTGCCTTCAAAACATTCAAACTTTAAAACTACTTCAAACTTTTTTTAAAACGTCTTCAAACTTTCTGGTCAGTCTTTCTCAAGACAACATCACAGTTTGTCTTGACTAACTTTTTTTAAGCATACATTTCAAGCATAAAGTCATATTATTTTGCAAATCATTTTGTTTCTCCAGTAAATGTTTCTTGACTTAAGAATTGATTAGATATTTGTACTGGAAAACAAGACAAAAACACTGAGGAAGAACATCATTTTGTATGTCGTTCTTCACTGAGGGTTTATTAAGAGATTAAAACTACTAAACTAACGATTATTATGGACAAAGCTTTATGATAAAGCTTCAAATGAATAAACTAAACCTTCAAAACCAGAAACAATAAAGATCAGAGCAAATCGATCGCACTCACACCTCATAATGGTAGTCCATGCAGGTGAGATCCGTCCAGCACCGGTCACCTCTGATCTTGATCAAACCCTGAAGATATGAAGAGAAAGAGACATAAGCACAACGCAATCAAACCACTTTAAAATGTTATTTTGTAAATGTTCAAAGTTATAGCAGTCAATGGCATTTACTCATGTAATATTTAGAAATGTATGAGCTAAAAGCCATTGACTGCTATAAAAGTTTATTATTAACCCTTTCTGTTAGAAGCTGCTAGTCATTCTCACTATATAAAGAAAGTATATAGGGTTAAATCTACGGCTTATTCTACTCACAAGGGCGTATGACTTTCTTACTTCCACTGAACTGTTGTTTTTAGACTGGGACAATCAGGATAAATTACTTTTTTTGCATTTAAGAAAAGTCATACAGGTTTAGAACAACATGAGTGTGCAAAAAAAAAATGACAGAATTTCTCATTTTGGCTGAACTGTCTCTTTAAGAACTACATGATGAATGCAAAGAAAAAGAGAGGAGCGCTTCCTCTCCCCATCACATGAATTACTGGTGGCAGATTTTAAACATTTTAACTGCTGACAGCTGTTTTTCTTAACCTGCGGTGATCTGGATCTCATTGTACCAGTTCAACCAGGAAATCCAACTACATGTAAAGTCACAATAGAGTGAGGTTAAGCGTAACATTTAGAATGGGATCCATGTAGGAACAGTCGGATCATTCTCAAGCGTTCTCATCCCAGAAGGAGAAACGACTGCATCAGTAACTTTCGCTGCTTATCAAGTGCATTCTTGCATTTATGTCATTAAGGATAATGTAATAAGGAACCTTGGAATGAGTATTAGCTCCCTAAAATGTGATTGCGCTAATGTGAAAATGACCGACTCCCACCCGCATCCCACCGATCAGCTGGCCAATAAATAAAGCCAGCATTAAGAGCGTCCGAGAGCAGACGTCCAACTGGAGCTCCGCCGTCACACTGCTTTAATGACAGCAATTCACATCTTACATACTATTTACTTATTTGTCTAAATTACAAACATATTAGATTAAAATCACTTTAACATGGTAAATAGATCCAAATCATAAGGGAATCAGTCGTTTATTCCAACTATAAGAGCCATTTTGGCTTTTAAATTGCCGTTTTTGCTGGATCTGAGGTGAAACATGCAAGAAATAAATGCATAATAATGCATTTTCAGGCATAAACACTTAACATCAGTATTCATTTTAGCTTAGCCGTTCTCATCTATGCGTAAAAATCACATTAAAATTAAATATTGAAACTTATTCATTTTATTTGCATGCAAAATGGCATTTAAAATTACATAAACTACATAAGAAAATTGACAATTGTGGTTTCTTGATGTTCACTGTTTCGTCATTAGTTCAGCTCAACACTGAAATCAGGATTATTCTAGATAAATAAAACCATAAAAAATATTTCAATGACTTTAAATAAATAAATATAAAAATAAATATAAAAATAAAAATGCATATAAAAATAAATATAAAAATAAAAATAAAATAAATATATAAAAATTACTAAAAAAATTGTTATAGTTAAAATGACTGGAATATATTAAAATAAACACTAACTTTACTTTTTACACTTTTTAACAGTATAAATATCAATACTTGCCAATAATGTTTTAAAAGGATAGTTCACCCAAAAATGAAAATTCTGTCATCATTTACTCACCCTCAAGTAATTCCAAACCTGCATGAATTTCTTTGTTCTGCTGTAGATGTTTGTAACCAAACAGATCTCACCTCCATTGACTGCCATAGTATTTTTTTTTTCCTACTATGGCAGTCAATGGGGGGCGACATCTGCTAGGTTACAAACATTCTTCCAAACATCTTCCTTTGTGTTCAGTAGAACAAAGACATTTTTAAACGATGAGTAAATAATGACAGAGTTTTCATTTTTGGGTGAACTGTCCCTTTAAGATAATAATGCTAGTTTTATGATCAAAGCTCTGTAGTTTTAAAACATATAATGTAATACAATACGATGATTTAGATCACAAATCAAATACAAAATCAAAATAAACCAGTCAACCCCACAAACTGCATATCTAGTCAGTGCGTCGATCCCTCATTCCAAACAGCGTCTTTCTCTACAGCAGTACAGAAATCATCATCTTGCCAGTCGACAAAGGTAACAGCAAGGGCAATTTCTCCTCATTTCTATTTCGACCAAATAATCTCCATTTAATTCCAGGTAATCAAGCACTGCTGTGAAAAAGCACACAGGTGCACGTGACGGGAGTTGGACCAGACGTTACTTCCATTCGATCAGATAGGCGCTTGCTTATAGCTGAATTAAAAAGTCATTAGCTTCTTTTTGCTGCAATTCACTTCTATAAAAGTTTAGCTGGCAGGAGACAGAGAAGCCAGAGAGAGCTGCTCTTGCCCAGGCCTGACACAGCCCTGAGGAACGCCAAAAGCTCTTGCCAACCATCCGAAAGAGGAAATGTCAAACACACACACAGAACGTCTGAAACAGGAGAAATGTGCATGAAAACAGGAGGCACTCAGGTATACTAAAGCAACGCTGAATGTGAAATGTGCACACAAAACTGAACGTTTCAAAAACAATCACCAACTGCACCTCGACCAAATCTGGGATGCGTCTCCCAGACGTACAGCGATGTAACTCGCTGATGATTAAAAGTTTTTACATCATTGTAGAAACTAACCGACTAGTCACGACACCGCTGTCGCTTGAAGCAGAAAAACACGTGTAATGCTTCCCGTTCACATTTAAACAGCCCACAGCATATTAGATTCAATTCTGCAGCATCATAATTCACAATAAATGACAAAACACGTACGACAACAAGTGCCTGTCATTTACAAACTAATTTATGATAAAGAAGAGTAATAATATATGCAAAAATACTTTGAATTTGAGGTCAATTTAATGATTAAGTGTAGTTAAAACTGTTAACTGAGCTGCCCAGACAATAATTCAAACTGCTTCACTGGATAAAGAACAAATGTGGAGGAAACTGGATTATGAATAAAGGATAAAGTCAGTTTAATAATGAAATCTAGAATAACTGAACAGTAAAAGTGTCAAACACCATTCACAAACCATTTGACTCCTGTAATGTGAACTTTTTTCCAATTCATTTGAAAATAATTCGACTGAAAAGTGAGTTTTATTCCAGAATGGCCTTTTTTTTTTTTTTTAAATTTATTACATTGTCATAATTTATTACATATTATAATGGACTTGCGTTTAAGAAGATATTGAGAATTTTGGGTTTTTTTGCCCATATAATGGATGTTAATGGTGACCAAATGTGTTTCGATTCCCATCACTCATCACATTTCTTCTTTTGTGTTGTGAAAGAAAGTTCGGACGAGACGATGACCCTTTTCATTTCTGAATGAACTTGAAGATGGTTGACATTTGGATAGTTAGTGATTTTAAGTGTGCCCAAAAAACACTTTCGGCTTGAGCAGGATGAACCTAAGCGGAGCCCAGAAAATTTCTTCACATGCCCTCAAAATGACTCGCTGACTTTATTTAGCTTTAGCTTAGAGCATCAATAAATTAATGTCCGATTAAATTAACATTGAAGTTAAATTAAGTTAAGAATATTTAATTCAATTTAAAGGGAACTCTGGAGAAATGGAGCGCAACAGTCGGTCGTGGAATTAAAAACTCCATTCATTCTCTCCATTGGGAAATTGATTTGTAACAATAACTTATTAACAGAAAATTCCACCAATCAGAGAGTCGAAACCAGCAGAACACGCCAAAGAGCTCTTTAGCTCCGCCCACTCCCATGAAGCATAAGGAATGACGTAAACGTAAATCACATTACAGGGCATGGGATTGGGATTGTAGCTGTTCTGTTTGGTTCATGATTTATAACGTTTTAATGAAGACTTCTTAAAAATCCCTATTCGGGAGAAAAGCCTAAGATAAGTCAAAATTTCTTGAAAATATTTCTGTTGAAGTTCACACACCATGACAATAATTGTATAATTTACACAGACTTCAAAGGCTTCAACTTCCCAAAAAAAATAAAATAATAATAATACAATAAAATAAAATAAATTCAAAATAATTTAATTAAAAAAAAAAACTTTAATTTAAAATTTAAAAAAAAATAAAGAAATAAAATAAAAAATATCTAATTTAATTAAAGGGAACTCAGATGAGTAATTACAGATATAGGCATAAAATCTCTAATAATGTCATCCCGATCTGTTCTGGATTATCTATATTACTATTTTACTTCATTTAGTCTGCATTAACAAACTCATTTGGGTAAATTTATTAAGTGCGTTTTTAAGCAATGACTCCAGACGAATCTTTAAGGCGGACGCTCATGAACAGATGGAGGGGACGCTTTCAACACGAGCGGTTTGACTCCTGGAGGAATGTGTGAACTTCATTCGCTAAGTGAAAGATTCCCGACAAACACGAAGCAACTCTCTCCTGACATCAAAAATAACTCTCCAACAGATAATAAATGTGCGGAGCCGAGGGAATCGTGTGAACCACAAGTCCAGTCGCAAACCCAAGCCTCGAGTCTGAAGGATTTCGAGGGCCGCTTTGATGTGTGTTGAAAAACGTCCCTTGCTGAGCAGCGGGAAAAAAGAAGAAAAGAAATGATGGTGAACGACAGCTTGGCCACCGCTTCTAGCTGAGACCTTGAGTCGACTACATTCATAAACCGCTGGCGTTTCCTTCAGTGCTTCTCGGAAGAGAGAACAACTTGTGAAATGCTAAACAACACTTTGGTCATTTGGCGAGCACAGCAAATTACTGCAAAGTGTTGGTGCTAATGAATGTTTTGCCACAACAGTTCTGATTTAATTGCACTGTTAAAATGCAGAGAAATAAGCACTTGGCAAATGAAAGCATGTGCTTGTGTAACTGACCTCCACAGATGTTTTAAGGTTGAGAACGAGGATCCAGCATCCAAATACAGAACTACACTACCGGTCAAAACATTACCTTTTTTTCTTTTTATGTTTTTGAAAGAAGGCTTTTCTACTCATTACGAACTTATAACATTATGAGCACCTTCCTAATATTTTGTTTGTCCACTTTTGCTGGCAAAACAGCCCTGACCCGTCGAGGTGTGGACTCCTCTAGACCCTGAAGGTGTTCTGTGGATCTGCTCCAAGATGTCGGAAGCAGATCCTTTAAGTTGTGAGGTGGAGCCTCCATGTTTGTTCACAGATGCTCGACTGGATTTGGAGGTCAAGTCAACACCTCAAACTTGTTGTTATGCTCCTCAAACCCTTCCTGAAGCATTTCTGCTTTGTGTCCGGAGCATTATCCTGCTGAAAGAGCCACAGACACCAGGGAATACAGTTTCCATGATGGTCTGGGACAATGCTTAGGTAGGTGGTTCGTGTCAAAGTAACGTCCACATGGACGACAGGACCCAAGGTTTCCCAGCAGAACATTTCCCATCACACTGCCTCCGCCGGCTCGCCTTCTTCCCATAGTGCATCCTGCTGCCATGTGTCCAGGTGAGCGACGCACCCGGCCATCCACGTGATTCATCAGACCAGGACGCCTTCTTCCATCGCTCCGTGGTCCAGTTCTGACGCTCACGTCCCACTGTTGGCTCTTTCGGCGGTGGACAGGGGTCATCATGGACACCTGACGGGTCTCGTCTGCAGCTCCATACACAACAAACTGATGCTCTGTGTGTTCTGACACCTTTCTATCAGCACCAGCAGGAACTTCTTCAGCAGTTTGAGCTCCAGGAGCTCGTCTGTTGGATGAGCCTCGGCCGCCCGTGACCCTGTCGCCGGGTCACCACTTTTGATACTGACCACTGCAGACCGGGAACAAGAGCTGCAGTTCTGGAGATGTTCTGACTCAGTCGTCTAGCATAATTTGGTGCTCGTCAAACTCACTCAAATCCTCACGCTTGTCCCTTTTTCCTGCTTCTAACACAGGCAGCGAGTGAACATTTTGTCCTCAAAGCTGATAATATATCCCTATATATTTTTGCTGAATAAAAGCATTTCTTTTTTGTTTTACCTGCTTAACTTTTTAAAACAAATCATTGTTTTGATATTAATCAGAAATTGATTTTAGAAATGTTTCTTGAGCAGCAAATCAGCACATTACAATGATTTCTGAAGGATCGTGACACTGAAAATGCAGCTTTGATCACAGGAATAAACTGCATATAAAAATATGCTAGCATATAAAACAGCCATTTTAAATTGTAATAATATTTCACAATTTTACTGTATTTCTGATCACATAAATACAGGCGCAGTGAGCAGAAGAAACTCCTTCAAAAAAAAACAAAAAAAAAATCTTAATTTTTGACAGGTAATGTACCTGTTAAAAGCTGCACACTGCAAATAAAGCACACTAATGAATAAATATCTTGCTAATTGGTAAACAACACCACAATCCCTTTTAACCCAATCAGTTAAAAAACTAAATTAAACATCATCAACACTCAACAGACATGGAGAAATATGAGTATGAGTGATAATCATTAGCATACTATTAAATAACAATTATGAGTGATAATCATTACCAAACTATTAAAACCAGTGTTTTCGTTTCTCAATCTGTGAGGCGTATTTTATTCCTCATGAGTCTGAGGGGAAACGGCTGCAGGGTTTTTACAGTTGTAAGCACTTAAAGGCAATTATATTCTTGGCCTCGTTTAACCGAAACGTGCAGCTCGCTTTCCCCATTCCTCCTCATTTACGGCGCTAATTGGAAAAACATTTTCATCTACATGGCAACTTCCATACTTTGGCAGACAATAGTTATGGGCCAGTCACAGAAGCCATAAAAAACCCAGACAGAAGTCGTCTGACGGCGTTGTACTTTTACTTCTTTTTTTTTCCATATATGACTGGAGACATAAATGTGCATGTAAGCGTACTGACCGCACCCAGCATGATGCGAACTACGAGCCAGCGGAAGGTCCAGACAGAGATAAGCGAAGGTGGGCAGCGGCGCGGCATCTGTGCCAGACTCCACAGCGGACACAGGAAGATCCCCAGAAAACCTGTTTCCAGAAGCTGGCTTTCCCAACCTGAACACACACACACACACACACAGAGAAACACTGACAAAACACCCACAATCATATTGCACAAGATTTCTATGTCATGCATGATAATCATAACACTACAGAAGAGCTGCTTATGAAATCTGAATGATTCCACATGCTGCTGTATCTCAATTCCTCCCATGTGCAAAGAGATTCTGCTTAATAAATCGGATTTTCAAGGATTTCAGTTAATCAGGAGGCATGTTTCTTGTCATAAGTTTGAGAGGGGTTTTTTTATCATGGATATATTAAAACTGCATCTGATTGTCAGCAGATGTTTATCAGTAATGAGGTGCATTTTATTTTGGCATTTCGATGAACCGGAGAGGCAAATGTGATGTGTTCGCCAATGAAAAGAGGGAAGGATAATATACGCAGTGAATATTAAAGTCACCATGAAACCAAAATTGACCATTTTCATTTTATTTTTAAATGAAATATTGCAATATCTACTATAAATGATTTATCCATGCACATCATAATTGTGCCTCGTAATCTTGAATCAGAATAACTCGTAACACTTCTCTGATGATGAGGGCGGGGCAACCGGTCACTCACACGAGATCCACCAATAGCAAACCTCAACCCTCCAATCAATTCCCGACAGACAAAATCAAGCCCCGCCCTACATTTGTTCTTGTTCGAGAAGCAGATTAACTCGGACATGTGTCACAATACAGAAGAAAACACCAGCGCAATTTCGCTTTCATGCCGACTTTAAAACAGAGACTGCATCTGAAATCGTATATTTTCCTACTACATAGTAGGCGAAATACAGTATGTGACAAAAGTAGTATGTCTGAATTCACAACACTCATAGAAGAGTGGGCAAAAAATAACCGGATGACCACTGAGATTCTTAAGTGTGCATGTGATGGACACTTTATATATCCATATACATACATATATATACACACATATGTGTGTGTGTGTGTGTGTGTGTGTGTGTGTGTATGTATGTATATGGATATATAAAGTGTCCATCACATGCACACTTAAGAATCTCA
>CM076068.1:4905000-5092500 GCA_038088235.1 Zacco platypus
AGCTCTACTGTTCACATGAAGATGAGAGCGAATTCTAATGCGACACTTTAAGTAGCTAAACATTTTATATATACACGCATACATAAAATGTATGTATATATATATATATATATATATATATATGTGTGTGTGTATATATATATATATATATATATATATATATATATATATATATATATATATATATATATATATATATATATATATATATATATATATACATATATATATATACACACGCGCACACACATATATATACTTATATATATATATATATATATACACATACATACATATATGTGCATGTATGTATGCGTGAGTGTGTGTGTATGCATGTATGTATGTAAACATATCTATATCTCTATAATATATATATATATATATACACACATGCATACACACACTCACGCATACATACATGCACATATATATGCATGCATGTATAATGTATAATATATATATATATATATATATATATATATATATATCAATATCATATCATCATCAGTTATTTTATCAATACATCAATCCATATTGCTGTAGTGTGACATCCCTGGTATGATTACTTTTAAAAATGGATAAAGATTTAAAATCATCTGAAATCGATTATAGTGACATTAAACTGTTACATGCACTTGGATTGATCCATAAAGCCAAGAACAGCTTTAAATGACAAAATTGGTGTAAAACACAAAAGAAATATTCAAACATGAACCAAAAAACATTGTCTTTCGATTCAACAATGGACCTAAATTAAAACCTGATCGCCCAATTGAGCCCATTCGTGGCTTTCTTGTTTATCTGAAGAATTTGGATTTTGGTGGGATGGAACGTTTCAAGTGGCCGCTCACAGATGTGGTAAAAACACTGGGGTAAAAGTTCAGATGAATCAGCCAGCATGAACACTCATCTCCCCGCTGCGAGCTGGCGCAGTCCCCGTCTTACCCAACGGATTTGGCTTCTAAGCCTCAATCGGTCACACTTGTGCAGATCCCAAATCAAACATCTAAACACTGAAGGGAATTCTGGGAGTAGAGGCCCTGATTTACTCTAGAGTTCCCTTAATTCATTAAAAGTGTTGTATGAGGATATTGCTACTCGGAAAAAAAAAAAAAAAATCAAAGAATCGAAGAGTGCATGACATAATTTCACAAGTATGAGAGATGATTACTCACCAAAAGAGTACCTGGATGAGAGGGGAAAAAAGAGAAATATGAGATTAAATTCATTTTCACCACATAAGAAAAAAACTCATGCTTTGATAAATCAGAACTCATGAGACATAATTATGAGATAAAAGTCTTAATTATGAGTCAAATTTCGGTCAAATAATTTTAGATCATAGTTTTGACTTATGTCATTGTTTTTTGTCAGTGTCAATGCATGTGATAGTTATGACATAAAGGACAAAATTTTGAAAACAATTTTAGCTTTTTATCTCATAGTTCCGACTTGTCATTGTTTTTTGTCATAATTTCAACTCATGTTATAATGACGAAATTGACAGTCAAAAATAAGTCATAATTATGAGATAAAATGTCACAATTGAGACAAAACATTGAAATGATGTGAAAAATGTCAATTACAAAGTATGTCCATTTTGAGGGTCAAACCTTTTTTTCATAATTATGAATTTCGACTTTTTATCTCAAAATTATTACTTAATGTGTTATCATTTTGACTTCTCATAGTTATGACTATCTCATAATTTTAAGACATTTTTTATCATAATTATGGCTGTTTAATGCAGATCTGACTTGTCATTATTTTATCTCAAAATTATTACTTAATGAGTTATCATTTTGACTTCTCATAGTTATGACTATCTCATAATTTTAAGTCATTTTTTGTGATAATTTTAGCCTTTTATCTCATAGTTGTGCCTTGTCATTGTTTTTTGTCATAATTTCAACTCATGTTATAATGATGAAACTGAGAAGTCAAAAATGGCATATTGAGTCACAGTTATGAGACAAAACATTGAAATGACGTGAAAAATGTCAATTACAAAGTATGTCCATTTTGAGGGTCAGACATTTTTTTCATAATTATTACTTAGTGTTATCATTTAAATCACTTGTTGTCATAAGTATGGCTTTTCAACTTGGTTCTGACTTTTTCATTATTTTCTGTCATAACTTTGACATGAAATAATGAAGAAAGTGACAGTCAAAAATTACACACCAAGTCATAATTCAGAAAATATCACAATTATGAGACAAAACGTTGAAATGATGTGAAAAAATGTCAATGACTTGTCATAATTTTGTCATTTGTGGTCATAATTATGTTATCCCATAGTTCTGACTTTCAAAAAACTTTGAGGTTTATTTTAGGTCATTTCGACTCGTGTTACAATTATGAATTTTTGACAAGTCAAAAAATTATGACATACAATGTTGAAATGATGTGGAAAACATGTCATTTAAAGACACGGTTCACCCAAAAATGAAAACTCTCATTACTTACTCACCCTCAGGTTGTTCCAATCATGTTTCTTTCTTCTGCTGAACACAAAGGAAGATATTTTGATGAACGTCAGTATCCAAACAAATCTCACCCCCATTGACTACCATAGTAGGAAAAATAAATACCATGGAAGTCAATGGGAGGCGAGATCTGTTCAGTTGCTGACGCTCTTCCAAACATCTTCTTTTGTGTTCAGCAGAACAAAGACATTCATACAGGTTTGGAACAACCTGAGGGTGAGTAAATGATGACAGTTTTCATTTTTGGGTGAACTGTCCCTTTAAGACATTATGATGATTTACCTAAATACGATTTTTTTTTTTAAGTGGCAGAGATGGGAATGCTGTAGGTGCGACAAAAAGTTCATTTTTCTCCATCAAAATGGCATAATTTAATTTTATGGCAACAATAACATGAGAAAGACCAGTGTGTTTGTGCGCTCACCAAAGCTGTCCCACATTCACAATAGAGTGGTACAGAATCCACAGTATTCCCATAATGATCATATTGGCTCTTCCCATGAGCAAGACAAACCCTGAGAGCGCCATCCCTGCCAGAGCGATGCCATCCAGGTTGGCATCCATATCCCTCCAATCCATAAACCAGAGGACTGAAGGAGTGTAGGCCAGGGCCGCAGTGCCAATCTTGCCACCCACATAGCGCTTGACGCTCCTCAAGTAGTCCTTGCATGGCATGAGCCCTTTTTCTCCAATCAGCTGTTTATTCTGCTGGTAAGCGACAGTGAAAGCCACAACTAGAAGAGAGATGATTGCACACTTGAGTTATTACACACAGACACTTCACATATGCAAACTTACATCTAGTAACTGTAACTAACTGATGAAACTAATTGTGTCTGATCTCTTAGCAACTGCATCCTGTCGAGTCGCCACCTGTCCAACTCACAGTAGATCAAAGCCAGGGCTCGCAGAAGCACGATGCGCGTGAGCCAGTAGGTTCCGGTTTGTGGCGATACGCCCACTTTCTTCTCATATTTGGTCGAGGCTTCGTCTCGCGCTGTCTCGCGGCAGCTGTCGTGTGAAAGGCCGTCTGAAACAAACGGATCGCCACGTCGCTTTCTTAGGTTACTTTCACTGTTGTCAGGACTCTCGCTGGAGGACGCCATGTTTTCAAAACGCTCTGCACATGCGTAGGAGATCACGCGCACCGGACTGGCCAATCAGAGGACAATGCGCTTCTGCCAACACAACCTTCGGACTGATCTTCTGTACAGTTCATGTGTTCTACTCGACTTGGTAATAATTACTGAAATAAAAACTGTTCACCGTGTGACAAGAGCTAAAGTTTGAGATCTAATGAAAAGTATATATATATATATATATATATATATATATATATATATATACGTGTGAGTGTATAATATAAATATACACAAACACATATACACACACATATGTATATATACACACATACACACACATACATATATATATATATGTGTGTGTGTATGCGTGTGTGTGTATATGTATGCATATATGTGTATGTGTGTATATGTGTTTGTGTGTGTGTGTGTATATTGACACATGTTAACCTTTACCGGGGCATGTTGTCACACAATACGGGGTTGTCAAAAAGCCATTAAACTTTAAAGCACAATTCAATAAATATATTGTTTACATAAATATTGTGCTTAATAGCTTGCATGTAACATTTAAAACAACTTTATGAGAAATGAACAAAGTTCAACCTTTGAGTTTAAATCTTCCTTCACTATATAATAATGAACATTAGTGTGTTTTTGTGTTTACACAACAGCTATAGCAAAAATATGATAATAATTTGAATTATAAAAAAACAAAACAAAGTTACTATATTTTTTCCACATACAAAATATTGCAGTTTTATTCAAGTCATGTTTATTGAGTTAGCCTACAAGTGTTTTCATAAAATACAGTGGGCGAAGATTGGATTACGCAGGGAACCCATGAGCAGTTATGGCATTATGGTCTAATTTGTTAGTCAATTATGTTCAATTAACTGAAAAAGTTGCTGATGTCCTGGACAGACCACTTGGAGAAGTTGCGCAAAAGCTTCTCCCCCAATGAGAGGAGAGAAGGAGGAGCGCGAGAGCACAGAAGCCTCACAAAAACTTCTCTCTTACCAACAAGTTGCGAAATGTGGCCAATTCATCCGCCGGAGTTGATCGACGGAGGCGTGAGATTGAAGAAACCAACGAATCAATAGGTTTATCTGGAATATACCAGTTCAGCTTACGATTCTTCAGCGAGGATTTTAAAATGTCCAAGGAGCCCGATAAAACTAGTTCTGGGACCGAAAGCTCTTTTATCGGAGATGCGGACTCTGACTCACCGTCCTCTCCATCAGTCTCCGACGAACAAGGCTCGCAAACCGGCGCCGGCACCCGGGCGGACAGAGAGGAAGACGGTCGTTTCCCCCCGTGCATCCGAGATGCCGTGTCGCAGGTTCTCAAAGGCTACGACTGGTCCCTGGTGCCGATGCCTATGCAGGGTAGCAGGTCTCTGAAAGACAAGCCTCACGTGAAGAGACCCATGAACGCGTTTATGGTGTGGGCGCAGGCGGCGCGCAGGAAGCTGGCGGATCAGTACCCGCATCTGCACAACGCCGAGCTCAGCAAGACCCTGGGCAAGTTATGGAGGTACACATCTTACATTACACAGTCAAAGAGTTCCACTACAGCATCAGCATTGGCTCGTATGGCAAGCAATCCTTAAACTACTTGTTTGTGTCTTTTTCACACCTAAAAATGCTTTTATTCAGATCAACAAAAGCATCACTTTATCAACTTCACCTCCTTTTATGGGTTCAACAAAGGCAGTTACTAAATCAGATTGCATTGATTAAAATATAATTAAGCAAACCTGTATGTTATTAGTCAGATTTGAACTGTAAAGCGGCAATTAAAATAGTTATTTAACGAGTCAAAAATGTGACTGTTGGACTCAATCATTTCTTATGCAAGACAAGTATGTAATAATATGTGCCTAGTTACTAGTAAAACTGGAATTGGTGCAAGCAGTGATTCAGAATATGTAGTCGGAAGCGAGTAGTAGCAAAGAAAGTGTCTCATTTGTTATGAACTAACATTCTTTACAGCATTTATTAACAGGTACAAAACTTTTTGAAAATGAACATTAAGATTGAAAAATGCTGTTTGTTGTTATGTAACTAATGTTAACCAAGTGTAAGTGATTGAATGTGAACTGTTGGGAAAAAGTACTAGTGTTTAAAAGAATAAATGCTGTGTTCTGTGGAGCCGCTTGTAACCCAAGACGGTCTGCACCAGCTTCCATCTAAATCCGGATCTTTGGTTTCTGAATGTACATTCACACACGGTTGCTTTACACTTTTTCCCGGATTGTCCAGGCTGCTCTCTGAGAGCGAGAAGAGGCCGTTCGTGGAAGAGGCAGAGAGGCTGCGACTCCAGCACAAGAAAGACTATCCGGATTATAAGTACCAGCCACGGAGACGGAAGAACCTGAAGCCGGGTCAGAGTGAACTGGACGCGGGAGCTGAGAAGATCCATCTTCCCTCGGAGCAAATGTACAAGACGGAAGCGGGAATGAGAGGGATGCACAATCAACAAGTCCATGGTGGTGAGTTGTGGGAGATCAACTGTCTTACAAATTGGGTTGTACCATATTAGTGGTCGACCGACATTGATTTTTTTTTATTGCAGATGCCGATATCTATAAGAGTCGATGGCCGATGTAAAGCCGATATATACTGGTAACCTGCGATTGTTACCTTAAAGAGCTGTTTTTTCACTAAATTAGAAATATATACTTATATATGTAATGTATAATTAGATTTAATTTATAATATGCAATATAATCATCATTTGAAAATTAATTATGAGAATTTGATAAATAAATGCATTTGTAACATAAACGGATTTATACTTTAGGTGGCAACTTCGTTGTTTAGTAATCCTACTATAGTATTTTTCGCAAATAAAAATATATGGATAAAAAGGAATGAAATACTGTAACCAGCAGTCCATGTGCACTGGGAATCATATTTTCTCAAATAAAGAGCAGGTCATTTTACATAAAGTTGCCAGCAAATACATTGAAAAAATGGCACCCTAAAAAAGTCAACCATTTAGCATCACTGAATCAACCTAAATACATTCATTTATACCAACAAAAGTCATTTTTATATCAATAAAAACAGCCCTTTAACGTAATAATTGCAGGTTACCATATTTGGCATGAATACGACATACACATCAGTCAAACAGAGGGTTTAAAAAATGTCGGATGTCGGCTGATATATATCGGTATCGGTCAAGCACTATACCATATGCAAGTTTATTTTATTCCAACTCAACCCAACAAAACATATTTGATGTTTCCATCCCAGTTGGAATCTCCAAAAATATTAATATTGCTGAATTAACCAAAATGCTTACATTTATACCAATCAATCAATCAATTAATTTGGAGTATTTGAAAAATGCCCGATATTGGCCGATATATATCGGTAAGACACTATACTATATATAGTATATGCATGATTATTTTTTCGCAATTCAACCCAACAAACCATATTTAATGTTTCCATTCCTCTTGGATTCTCCCGAAATATTATTTAATATTGCTGAATTAACCTAAATGCATTAATTAATCAATTTATACCAATCGGCCAATATATTAATACCATATCGACCAAACAGAACGATTGAAAAATCGGCTGATATATAGATTGTGGTGATATATCGGTCGACCACTATACTATATTCCTGTTTGTTTTTTTTTCCAACTCAACTCAAGCCAACCAAACTTATTTGATGTTTCCATCCCAGTTGGAATCTCCGAAAATATAATTAAATTTTTTAATTAACCTAAATATATTAATTCATACCAATAAAATTAAGTTTAAAAAAAAAAGCTCTTTAAGGTTACAATTGCAGATTAACACTTTTTACAGTGTATGATATGAATACAACATACAAATCGGCCAAACAGGATGATTGAAAAATGCAAAATATCGGCCGATAAATCGGTCTTGGCGATATATCGGTTGACCACTATGCTACTAACTCAACCCAACAAACCATATTTGATGTTTCCGACCCAGTTCAAGCACACGGCCCTCCGACGCCTCCAACCACCCCGAAGTCCGAACAGCATCAAAGCGCGAAGCGTGCCACGGAAAACGCGAGACAGAACATCGACTTTAGCAACGTGGACATATCGGAGCTCAGCAGCGACGTCATCGGCAGCATGGGCCCGTTCGACGTGCGTGAGTTCGACCAGTACCTGCCGTTAAACGGCCACACCGAGAACAACGGCGGGCAGCACTCCAGCCCCGGCTGTTTCAGCGCGTCCTATCACCATCACGGCAGCGTTTCGGCATGGAACAAGGCGTCCGGGTCACCGTCCACATCCTCGCATCACCAGTCGAGCCAACAAAGGCCGCTCATTAAAACAGAACAATTGAGTCCTTCTCATTACGGAGAGTCTCACGGGTCGCCGACCCAATCTGAACTGAGTGACTGTCCCGACATGCAGAACTCGACGTACTTCACCACATTTTCCGGGTATCCCGCTGGCATTTATCAATATCCGTACTTCCATTCCTCCAGAAGATCGTATGTGACTCCTGTTCTCAACAGTTTGTCCAGTCCATCTCATAGTCCCGGTGCAAACTGGGAGCAACCGGTTTACACGACTTTAACGCGCCCCTGATGCCATCGTGAGAATTATGGGACTATGTGTGGCGTATGAAGACGCATATACGATGCTCTGGACGGTCCGTTTTTGCCGATACTTTAAGATGTTTTATCTTGCCATTCCTGGTAATTTTGACCTTTAGATTTCTGGAAACACTTTACAAAGGTCTCATTTGTTAACATTAGTTAATGCACTAACGTGAACTTACAATGAACAATGTACATATGCTGTCACAAATGTTAACGAATACAGTTATTAATAATGTTTAAATTACCATTGACTAATGCTTTGGATGTATTTTATTTGTCAGTTCATGTTAACTAATGTTAACAAATGCAACCTCGTTGTAAAGTGTTACCGATTTTCCTAACGATTTTGGGCTCTCTTTTCAATATGGAAAGTTTTTCTGTTTATACTTCTGGATAAATGTTGTTTTTTTTTGTTTGTGTTTTTTTTTTTTTTTTTGGAAGTGAGATCGATTTTCGTCATCAATATTGAATACGCTATTTAAATGCAATCATGGATTTGTCTTTTTTGCTAAATGCAATTAAAATGTAAAATGTTCTGCCTGATGTCTTTACTGTTGAGAAAGGCCTAGTCTAACTAGCAAGATAACTTAGATTAGAGTCCGATGAAGCTACTATGTGATTTTAATCTAAATATTGGAGAGATGCTAGTATAAAACAGAGCAAATAGTGAGGGAGAGCCGAGAGAGAGAGGGCTGATTCTGAATGACAGCGTCTCAAAGGGCTCTTTGTTTTCATTATAAAAGAGGCATTAATTAAGGGAGGGAACAAAACAAATACAAAGCAGAAAATCATTACCACTGCCGTTACGTGAAAGAAGAGCACAAGAACAGACGCTACCCTCTGCTATTTGGATAAACAGCAACAAAAGCAGCAGAAAATGCATAAATTGAGTGCAGGGTAAGAGAATAAGTTCTTCATGCTGTGGAAATGAGCCAGTGATTTCAAAGCAGATGGGTGTGGGTGGACTAGGACTTATTTTCCTTTCACTACATTTTATTACATTGATGATTTCGAAGTGGAGAATGTAATTAGTGTTGACATGTGCAGCACGCATCATTTTGCTTGCTGACATTATTGGGTCTTAAAACTGGACAGCACACAGGAAGCACTACAAGGTTACGATTTTCATTCCTAACACAATTATGGTGTTTTATGTTCAGTTGTTATTGTATTCAGATTTGGGGCACTGATTTCACTCTTAGATTTGCCTTTTTGACATTTAGAGTTGAAAAAGTCATAAACAATGACAAAAAAAAAAAAAAATGATGTGATGAAGTCAACCTAAAAAACAAAATGTCTGAGCAACACACTGTAGTGATGTTTCACTCCTGAATGAATCAGTGCTAGTGCTTTTGAATGAATCAGTTGAGCGATTGATTCAATGACTCACTCATAAATATGGTAACCTGTCTCGCTGAATGGATGAATCGATTGAATGAATGATTCAATGACTCACTCATAAATTCATTTGTCACCACCTACTGGCATCTCTATGTACAGTAACTTAAATATAAAAACACTGCTGTAGGCTATAATATGTCATGAATGTTATTGATACGGCATATTTCCAAGTTATAATGTGTCTGAAAACTTGGACAGAAAATATGCATCTTCAAAACTTTTTAGATTTTCATGTTAGGGGCAAAATTCATGTGCCCTTTGATGTTTGATAAAATATTACAAGGCCACAATACTGCATTTCTAAATCCATGATTCACACCCTCATCAAAACAGCCATTTTCTATTGTGATTAGTGTGTAAGTGGTGACTGGTATGATGGCTTTACCTTCTTGGACCAGTCTTATGAAGTAAATAGGATGTCCAGTGCTTGTGCGACTCCACCCTAATTTAATGATTTCCTGCTGGGTTGCAAACAGCCTCCTGCTGTGTCTGTGTGAGTTAGTGTCTCCCAACTTCGCTTGCTCGGCCCAGACGCCAATGACAACAAGCAGCCAGACAGAACCAACATTGACTTACCCACAGTTCCACGGGGCAGTGGAGCCAGGCTGATGGGGAAGGAAGGCAGTGGAATGTGTCAGGTCAGGCAACGGTGTCTGACAAACCCCTTCACACACACAAACACACACACACACACTGCAACTATTTTTTGATTAAAAAAAAAAAAAAAAGGATACATTAAAGGATACATTTTCTGTGCATTTCATGTTATATATTCATATATAGTGCTGCCATGCAGACTTAGTTTTTATTTTTGTGTTTTCCATTTGAATTTTAACGTTTTAGCAATTTATTGTGTTTTTGTCATTTTTATTTTATGATTTTAGTGATACAATGATACAAAAATAAGACCGCATGGCAGCACTCTATAATATATGAATATATACTAAAATTATATGCACAGAAAATGTATCCTTTAAAAGTCTTGATATTGTTTTTTTTTTATAATTTTCAAAAAATAAATATAATAGGAGCACTTGCAATATGTAAATGCATCTAAAACCTAAAGTATACTTCACTTTTTCACTGTACACGCACAGCTGGATTTTTGCAGCTCTTACTTTGTATGCAGGTCACACATGCATTAAGTTTTATTTTTTTAGCAGTAATTTGTTTATCCACAAGATGGCAATCATGCCCTGGGGGCATCAATTCACAAGGTAGTTAAAGAAAAATTGGATAAACAGAATAGACCAATAGGAACAGACTGGAAGTATTCATTTATTTGTATTTTATTTTATTTCTACAAAAAAAAAAATATTGTTTTATTGTTTTCAAACTTCCCAAACATTATGCACTCCACACTCCTATCCAGTAGATGGTGGGAATGCACCATTTCAGTTGGTCTGCTAACCGCCATTAACAGCAGAAGAAGAAGAAGAACAGACCGGAACGCATGCAAGCTACAGCAACAATGGAAGCCTACATAGACGAGAGATTGTGCGAAGAGGTTAGAAAATACCCTCATTTGTTCAACTCTAGCATGAAAGAATACAAATATATTTACATGGGTTGTTACTCGTGGCGAGATATTGCTCAAATATTTTATTGCTTCGCCTACGAGTCAAGTGAAGTATACTTTGCAAGGCCGTGAGTTTGACTGAGCGCGTAAAAACTGACCTTTTTTCAGTTCTTAAGTTAGTCCTCAGTTTCGTATTGTCTTTGTGTGAAGCAGTTAAGTTGATATTTCCCTACTGAATACCCTTTGTTTTTTCACAGCGGTGTGTGCTTTTATTTATTTTAAAATCAAAATATGCAAATGCTTTTCAGACGCGAAAAATCGAACACTTACTTTTGCATAAAGCACCATGATGTCGTGGTTCAGTGATAGTATTAGATGCACCAACATATATCATGGATCGTTATTGCTCAGTTCCACAATATAATGTAAATAATGTAGACTCAAATATTTAATGTCCATGTATTTATTCATAAGTAGCCACGTAATAAGCAGGATAATGTACAATCACAGTCATTATCACAAAATAAAGCACTTCCAGCAGGGGGCCTGATCAACCTTAATTTGTTTATTTTAAAATAATGATGACACTATCCTTTACCATGGCAATGCTGACACATTTTCATTGGTAAACATTCACTAACCCTTATTTTAAACAAACCAGAAGAAAAAAACACCTGAATTGCATCATAACCTGAACAAGAGGACCTGCGGTAAGAAGAACTGAGCTCAAGGATCAGATTATTATCATCTAAACATTCATATCCATTATATAAAACCTGTAGAATTCTCTTATGTATCCTTCATAGTAAACAGATGTAGTCTGGCTGAAATTAAGGATATTGTATATAAAGTAGTGGTCAACTGGTGTGTGTCGCAAGATACCGATACTCATAAAGCAGGGCAGCCGATATATATATACACATAATGCAATGTAATGGCAGCGAATGAGATTGCTTAAATTAAATACATAATATTCACTCAATAAAATCACATCTGAAAACCCTTTTTAGCTGCTGACAAAGATAAGGGGAACTAGCAGTAGTCTTAACCTTTCAAGTGAGCTTGGTTTTTGGCAGATAATCGCAATTTGGCCAAATATCGGCCGATATATATCACTAATATCAACCCTATTCTGCATAAAAAGAACTGATGGGCACATGCATCTTAATCTGTGATATGCTTCCACCTAGTGGAGGAAAATAAATCAGACAAACTGAACCATCTTCATGATGTATGGAAATCTGATACATGCGCCCTGCACAGACAACAAAAGTAGTATGTAGTATATGAAAGGAACTGCCCTTCATATTGATCCCATCAGTTTTCTAACAGGCCTTTAAGATGAACAAAACCCCTGCAACGCAAAAAATTATTTTCTTCCTCAGGATTTTTGTCTTGTTTATTAGTATGAGATCTAAACGTTCTTAAAACAAGACACATTTACTTGAGAAGCAAGATATTAAGGTATCAATATGAAGTGAAACATGAACAAATATCTGAGTCAGAAAAATTAACTTAATTTTTTTTGTTGTTGTTTGTTTTCTTCATTATGATATTTACCAATTTTAACAAAGGGAGATATTTTCTTTTACAGAAGTCACTTTTTAAGGACTACAACGAGCTTCTTTGCGGGTTAGTTTACATTACAAACCCCAACATTTACATAAACCTTGCTGTTGTGACTTCTTCCTGAGTCTCCATTAGTGTGAACAATGTAAGAATGAACATGTCCTCATTTTGTCTGCGTGAGATTCTCCAGCTTTGTTGTTGTTGAGCTGTTAAAGCTCCGCCCTCTTCTGGAAAGGAGGCGGGGAGCTCATTTGTACGGTGGCTGAGAGAGCTCAACGCGCTGCGAATAAGAAAACACATGCAAATAAAAAAAACGTGATCATCAGTTTGACAACACATGTTCTGCAAATCCTCACAACACATACAAACTCAAAAAATGCGCTGCATATTCAAAAACGCGCTACATTTACAAAAAGCGCTGCAAAGAGCACAAACCACAACGGAAATGTTTCAAGGGGGACCCCAAAAAGTGACGGACCCTACTTGACAACAATAGACTAAAAAATATTAAAATATATTATGTAGGCATTAATTCAATGTAATGTGTTTCACTAACAGAAAAGTGTTTTAATATGTGGCATTGTTGTTAACTCATTAAACTTTAAGAGATGATCATTTAGTGGATAATTTAATAATATTGGTTAATCATCTGTAGTGTACTAATGTGACGTCATCGTAACGGCCGCCTGAGGCGCTCGACGACCACGTCATCTGTGAGCGTGAGCTTCTAGCAAACTGAAAAACACTTTATTAAAAATAATAAATACATGAAATAATGTACAGTTGTTTATTTTTGTTTGCAGTTTTTATAGTATTGAATGATTGTGAACACACTGTGCACTCAAATGCCGTACACTATATAGGGATTAGTGAATAAGTGAAGGGTGAGTTGAACTGGTTTTGGACGCACGTCCTAGTAGGGTCCGTCACTTTTTGGGGTCCCCCTTGAAACATTTCCGTTGTGGTTTGTGCTCTTTGCAGCGCTTTTCGTAAATGTAGCGCGTTTTTGCATATGCAGCGCGTTTTTGAGTTTGCATGTGTTTTGAGGATATGCAGCACATGTGTTATCAAACTGATGATCACGTTTTTTTTAATTTGCATGTGTTTTCTTATTCGCAGCGCGTTGAGCTCTCTCAGCCACTGTACATTTGCATTTAAACAGACACACACGAACACTGCATATTTTTGCTCACACCCAAATAAGGGCAAATTTGACAATCTATAATACATGATTTGTGGGGGATTTTGAGCTGAAACTTCACAGACACCAGAAGCTTATATTACATCTTGTAAAAGGGGCATCATTTTAAGCAAAAACTCAATTTTTGATTTTGAAAACAAAGAAATCTTATGGCATTTTGCTTCTCAAGTAAATGTTTAAATATTTGTACTGCAAAACGACAAAAACCTGAGTAAGAAATCATTTTTTGCAGCGTAGTAGGATCCACTACACGTCACAGCAGCATTTGCTTGGATAATCCAATAAATAACGTCAGTTAAAACGCACCGGGAAGAAAACACAACCATTTTGTGACGTTGCTCACCTTGTGATTTACAGATTAAATGTTACGTTTAAGAGTGATGAACAACATTCACATGCCATATTTGTACAGTAGCTTGGCTGACGACACCAGTATGTCTGCTTTGGTAACACATAGTGACATTCGTGACAACTAAGCCTCAGCGTCGCCGCTGGAGACGTCGTTGACACACTCCAGCGTCCAGTTCGTTAGTACTAAATCAAGGTGGGGCCGTTTCAATGCGCTCGATCGGTCCGGAGCACTTCAATGTACGTCATTGGACAGATTTGCTGTTGATTGTCCGTTCTGTCCCGCCTGTATCATATCGGCCTGTCTGCAGCCGACATCAAGGCTTGTGCTTGAAATGAGCCTCGACTGGAGAGAGAAATGAAGAAGCGTGTAAATGAAATCCAATCGATCGACTCTCACTAAGGGTTTCTTTCTATTGTGTATACCTGCGTACTCCTGCGGCATCATGGGTCGGTTGACGACTCTCTGAAAGGCAGCGATCCAGTCCTTCTGCTCTGCTTCTGTTTCACAGGCGAACAGGAACTTCCTGTCAGGGGTTTCAATAGTGATCCCGTACTTCCAGTGGTATCCTTGGGTAGTGGGCGGCAGGCCGGGAACCACCGTATAGCTGTTCTCTTTACTGCCGATGAACACCTCGCCACGTGCGTATGCGTCCTAAGAGTCAATAAAATATAATATTACACAATGTAATAAAATATGAAACATAAAAATGATTTCCAAATATACATTTTTAAATGAAAAATAACACTGGAAAATCATTTTTTATTTTATTAAATAAGTATATGTGAAATTATAGTGCTATGTAGTTTATTATATTATTAATAAATCATATTCTAAAACTTATTTTAAAATATAGAATTTTATTTTAACACATTATTGCAATAAATTATATTTTATTTGATATAAATATGTAAATAAAGTTAATATTATTTAATCAATAAGTTACATATATATATATATATATATATATAATTTAAAAATAATATTTGTTTATTTTCATTAAATTTCATTTTATTATATAAGTGTAGGTTAAATGTAATACAACGCAGTTCCACTAACATTTTATTTTCAAAAAAAAATACATATTTGAAAACAAATACACAGCACTAATATAATATAATATAAATGTTTAACAAAAATAAATGGTATTGTATCATGTTACACTGTATTATGATCTATTATTACATTGCACTAAAATAAAAAATAAATGATGTATCATATTACAAAGTATTGCGTTATAATAATCTATTACATTATATTAAATTTTATTATATGTTAACGTAGTTAAATCTTGTACTGCATTTAACATACTAATATTATACAGTACAATAAAAAATATGAATTATATTATTATTATTAATAATATAACAAAAGAATAGAATACAATATAATTTTCATAATGTTATATTACAAATTAGTAATTGTTAGAAGCAATAGTATATTTTATACACGTGTGAAGGTCGAGAGTTACACAGCAAATGAAATTTAACCAGAAAAAAAGTGTAAATATCTCACCAAGGGATCTTTAAAGTACATTAGTCTCCTATCGTCCATGGTAAACCATCGTTTCTTAAAGCCCTCTGTGTGCTAAAAAAGAGGAGACTCGATGTGAATCAATGTTAATAGCATTAGTAAGGGAAATCGTCCAGACGGCAGGAGACGGTCCTCACTGCAGAACACGAGATCCAGGGGGCGAGGCTGGATCTGGATCCAACTCCTCCCACTTTACATATCTCTAAACTTACCCGGCTCCGCCCCCTGGATCTCGTGTTCTGCAGTGAGGAACCACTGAGTCATTATAATCCTGAGGGCTTTATTTTGTGACTGTACATTATTATCACACAACTACTTACCAAATAAATCAATAAAAGGATATGCAATATTGATTTCACCTAAAATAGTTATCGTTCAAGAAGAAAGAGTGATATGGAAATAGCACAACTCTGTAGGAAAGTGGTTGCCTGGAACGAATGCGCAATAAAAGCATCAACGGCAAGAAATATTGGGATTCCAGTGCAGCGGGTTGAGGGCGGTGGACTGCACCTCTTCCTGGATGCTGATGAAGATGATAAAGTAAAAACACTCACCCGTGGGCCTGTTTTCTCCATGTAACCTTCCTTCATGAAGTTCCTTGTCAGTCTGGGTACCAGCTGAATCACAACCAAACACAGACGCAGAAGTCAATGTGTGTGAGTGGATGCTTTTTAAACAGGCACTGATGTTTCAAAGTTAGAAATTGTTTTAAATATAATAAAGATTAACATTTCATCATTTTGATTCTCATGATTATATTAGTAACTGCAGATTTTCGAAATCAGCACTACTGTACATTTTGTTCCTTTTCGGTTATAAATTGAGAAGCAATCTTGTTTACTGTAAGACTTGTCAATTGACCCGGCAGTTTGATTGACAGGCGATCTGACCAATCATAACCCTGAATCCACCATTTTGTCCGTCAAAGCAGTCAGGGGAGTTAGTAGATCAACGTTGGTGAACTTGATAAATTGTGTGTCCTCACGTCTTTCTGCGCTTGAAACAACATTCCTTCTGATGTTCATTCATGTTTATTTGATGCTATAAATGAACTAGTATGAAGAGATGATCGGTTCACGAGGAGCTACAGCGATCTGTCACCACACATTAAAGACACTATTATTCACTAGACGCTATTTACTGATTCAACTTCAATTACTATATATTAAATATGAAACTGTTTCATATGTCTGTCGACGTGTTGTCAGTGTCCTCTTTGCTCCAGTATTTTTCACAGCGTGAGAACATGATGTGTGGCGTGAGAGCACATGACTCGTTGAACATAGCAACAGTAACTAAAGGTCTGTATTAACCTTATTGCATTTTGTAGGCATAAGTAATTATAAAGCTTTCAGATATATTCTCTGAAAATAACTAATTTAGCTTCTCTAGTATTTCCAGGATTGAAATACTGAACAAGAAAGTGATTGTTTGCAGTGTGTAAATGAGAAACTGCCGTCAGAAGATCATGATACAGTGCATGCGTTCACAATCACTATAGTGAGTTTCACACTCATAACTCATTTTTATGTGTCAGTTGCTGGAAGAAATTTGATTCACATACGTCCTCATCATTAGCTCCAGGAAATGCCACCTTCTGGTAATGAAACCGTGCTGCCCGGATGGCAGTGAACCAGTCGACCATTTCCTGCACACACACACACACACACACACACACACACTCGTGCAGTGAGCACTAAAGGAACATTTTGCAGTGTTTCGCTGCAACCAGCAGAGGATGCTTTATGATGCAATAACTGCTGTATGACCTCTGAGAGGTGCAGTAACACACAGCATTACATCCACACCTCGACTGCAGCTAATATCAGATCTTACAGGAGGAAAATATCTCTTTATCTGATCTAAGAGCTGAGAGGGTGTCGATCCTCCAGTTCATCAAGTTCTTAACCATTTGCACTTTTCTATCACACAGTCTACTGCATGCTTCTGATTGATAGTGAGACTTTTATAGCAAGTAAAAGCTTTTAATATGATTGTAAAAACCTTTTTATTGCTGTGAAATCTTTGCGATTTTTATAAGATAAACATAAGAATAACCGATATTGTTAGTAATATTTCAACTGGACTGAAGTGTTCGCTTGATTATCCATTAGAAGTATCAAATATGATCATCAGGCTTCTCATCTCTCAATCATCATTGTATTATATATTTTTTTTAAACTGCAGAGCTTTAAAGCTAAGCATTTAGATATCATCTTACCGAGACATTATTTGCAGATATTGATATTTATATGCAGTTTATGCAAGTATGTTGTACTGTTATGAAGATTAAATTACAAGCATCAGAATTTCATTACTTTTTGGCCGTGTAATTATCAGCACCAAATTGCATTTTTGTTCCGTTTGAGTCTCTGAATGAAACTGAGCTGTTTTTCCTCCATATTCTCACTGTGTGAATCATAAAAGCCTGATGTATCAAATATGGAAAATTCATTAAAAAATGATTTGCCAGTCTTTAAAATGCGATTAGTTTAAGTGTCTAAGAAATTATGAATATTCTTCGCTGACATTCGTGAGACGACACCATGTGTCGGTGAAAGAGGAAGAGCATTTTTAGCTCAAAAACCACTGGCTTGTATTTGTGGCAGAAGCGCCATATTGACCAACAGCAGAACATCATCGTCTCAAACTTACACACGAGAAATGACCCAAATACCCAAACACGCTGCTCTTGCCAAGTTTATCTTCAACACGACATCCAAATCACAACCTAAAGTCTAAGAGGTTTACAGTTTTCATCGGGCGAATATTAAATCGGGTCTTACTGTGAAATTAAAAGACGGTACTTTTTGACATACATTTGAACAGTAGTGGCCAAAAGTGATGGAAAATCGACACCCTTTATTCAAATCTTACGAAAAAGATTTCGTAAGCATATAGTTGTGTTTGGAGTTGATCGTTTCGCTTGTGATAACACAATAAAACATGAGAAATTTCAAAAATATGACATAAATTGTGTCACTTTGGATAAAAGTGTCTGGCAGATTCATGAATGTAAATGTAAAATGGCCAAAAAAAATCAATTTTTATGAGGCATTAAAAAGAAGGGACGTGATACCTTACTGTCCTCATGGTACACAAAGATATTCCTGGTGCTGTTGTCTCTGAGATAGGTGATCTGCAGACCGAAGGGGTTTCCTATTTTAGCTGGCTGGAAAGTAGCATTTAGGGTTTCAATCCTCATTATGGCCTTTGGTTCTCTCGCCTGGAAGATAAAAGAAATAACTCAGCTATGATTGCACAATTTCTGGACATCAGAACATTTTGGGAACCAACCAGAAAGTCCTTAGAGTCACATAACATTTTTATGATGTCGTTGGACTGGGATTGTTTTGGGTAAGCACAAGTTACACTATTTTATGTGTGTGTGTACAGAGAGGTACATAAATAGCATGAATCTATGGTACAATGTGTCCTGATTTAGATAAATGTGTGTGTGTGAGAGAGAGAAGAGAACTAACGTCCTGTTTGTTGAAGTACTTCAGCGCTCCCTCTCTTTCAGACAGAATGAACTTGCGACTAAGGAACTGTCCGTTGTCTCGACCACGTTTCCATAGAAACCCTTCTCTGTACCCTGAAACAGAAAGAGAGCGTGATAAGGCCAAAAGAAAGCATGAGGCATGAGTTTTTTTTCCCACCTACGTTCTTTTGTAGCGTCTATGAATACCTACATCCTTAAAACATTTTTGTAAAAAAAGGAAGTTGTAGCTTACTGTACATCACTGAAGTTAAGGATGAAGAAATAAATGCACGTTGCTACATGGTTGCTTTTGCACGCCGATGGATTTTTTTTGAGAGAGAAAATGTCGGATTACACTTTTAAATGTGAGTAAATACTTATATCCAGTATTGGATTTTAATGTAGTGGAATATCTAATGTTAGAAAAAGACTTTGAAGAGGTTTAAATCTTACCAAGATGTGATTTTGTAGCTACGTTCTTATTATATGGCAAGCCGTTTTAACGTTTAATCCCTAAAATGTGCTAGTATCCACTGCTATTAGGCACGGCAATCTTTTGTAATTGTAACAAGTAATCATTTTTTATCTTACTAGTCACATCTGCTTTTTTACTCGCGTTATGACAAGTCAGAACGGCCACTGAAGATTTCAATTAAAACTCCATTCAAGTAAAATAAAAAATTTCACATTTGGAATAAGTAAAGCCTTTTACTTATGCATTGAATTAGCACTAGTATCTAATGAATAATTACCAGTAGCTAATCAATAGGTATGAGTATCTAAAAAAAAATAAAAAATGCAAGTATCTAATGAATAAATACTAGTATGTAATAAATAAATACTATATTTAATAGACACAAATATCTAATAAACACATACTAGTATCTAATGACTAAGCAATAGGTACAAGTATATAAAAAAATATGTACAGTTACAATTGGAATACATACTAGCCGAAAAACTGAGTTGATATCTAAATGACATATTCCTATAGAAGTCAATGGCAAATTTTTGAAATGTGTAACTAACAATAACATAGTTACTAGTCACTATCGAATTACTATGTAATGAATAAGTACTAGTACCTAATGGAATAGATACAAGTATCTACACAATAAAAACTAGGGTTACACTTTATTTTAAGGTGTCTTTGTTACACTGTAATTATACATTTAAGTACCGAGTAATATTAAGTAACTACATGTACTTACTATATAGGTTTAGGATTGTGGTTTGGTTTGGTTTAGGGTTAATTGCATGTAATTATGCAAAATTTATAGTTGTTACTATAGTAACCACATGTAACAATGACACTGTAAAATAAATTGTTACCAAAACTAATATAGCATGATACTAGTGCTTTTTAAGGATTAAATGTTTAAGTGGCTTGCCATATGCCGTCCGTGGCAAGGTTCTCTCAAAGTCATGAACACATGTTCTTCCAGGAACATTAATGATTTCTTAACTTAATTGGAACTTTCTTAGAATATATTTTGTTTGCTGGGTTGGTGGTTGTTGAAGACACTATGAAATCCATATAAGAGTGTCTTTTAAATATGTGCTAACATTGTAACGTCATCCCAAACATGAATCAAATTAACTGTTTTTCAACTGACAAAAAATACTGATGACTCATCCTGCACTACAGATATTTCCGTCCAATCAAATTCTTTCTAGAAGGCGAGAGCGGTTTAATGCTTACGGTTGGGTTTTTAAAGACCCTAAGCAATAGGGATTGTATTGGTTGCCTTCGCAAGCACTAATGAGAAGCAAGTCTCTTGATTTTCTCTTTCTCTAGCACTATTCTGGTCCGCTGCACAAGTGCTCATGAATCATTCACTCTGCATTACCTCATCAGTCGATAACCGCGCCTCTCCACATGACCGTTCAATGACTCCATTGATTAGCAGAGAAGGACACAGCGCGGACTTGCAAACAAACACACGTGACTGTACATTCGCCGTACTCATTCTACCTCATTTCAAGAGGGAGTTATTCATGTGCATCTCTATCTATCAGTCTTGAGTAGCTTCTTCTCTGTGAGCCGGACAGTAACGGCACGGGTAACGAGACGTCTGGAGCATTGATTACAACGGCAGTGCTGAGCAGGGAGACGAGGGGGAAAGGACAGAGCGAGAGACAGAAGAGAAGAGTGTGTGAGACAGACATGAGATGAGAGATATGGAGATTATAAGAGAGGCCTTTGATTCTTTATAAAGTACATCTTCTGTTGGAGACGTCTGGTTTCTGGTGGGTCAATCTGTGTTACAGAAGTCAGTCCAGAATATGTGATATATACTATATATTCAGTGTATACGCATGAACTGGATAAATAATACATTTGTATATAAATGTTTTGGAACTATTAGAATCATTTATTTATTTGCCTAGTAACAAAAATGTATAATTATATGCATGTAAATAAGGATGCGTTAAATGAATCAAAAGTGACAGTAAACACATTTAGAATGGTACAAATAAATTAAAAAATGTTAAAAAAAAATCAAATTAATCCTGTTCTTTTGAACTTTCTATTCATCAAAGAATCCTTAAAAATAAAATCTGAAGCAGCACAACCTCATAAATTTTTTCGAGTAGCAAATCTCATAGTAGAATGATTTCTGAAGGGTCATGTGACACTGAAGACTGGAGGAATGATGTTGAAAATCCAGCTTTAATCAAAGGATATAAATTATATTTTACTATATATTCACATAGAAAGCAGCTATTTTAAATTGTAATAATATTACACAATTTTTACTGTATTTTTGATCAAATATAAGCAGACTTGGTGAGCAAAAGAGACTCATGTATGAAACATATACTATTTTAATAGTAGAGTAAAATATGGATTGGGTAGACAAGAAATGAGTTGGAAAAGGGTAGAAACAGAAAGTCTCAAGCCAGTATTGAATTCCCTTGCAAAAATGCCACGCTCTATACTTCAGCATTCAGACTGCATAGTTATGACTGGATCTATTAGAGCACAAATGGCAAAATCTCATCCGGTACAACGACATCCATGCAATGCTTCAGACGCGTGAGCATGCATGTGTGTATCAAAGATGAGATCACCGTCAGCCAATGAGATCTCGCTTCCCAATAAACCATGAAACAGGATACTGAAACAGTTAGACGCAGTATGGATGTTATGTGCATACTTATGAACAAATAAACCTCTAGAGATGAGAGAATGAGACTGACCTCATAGTGCCATCATCCACAAAAACAAACGCTAACAGCATCAGGAGGAGCTGGATGTGTTTTTCTCACCTGCTGAATAAGGCTCTTGTCTCTCGATGTGTATAAACTCCTGTCGCTCATACTTGGCTCTGATCCACTGTTCCCTCAAAATCCTGCCGATGACAAATATTAATGTGTCAATATTGTATTAAACCTGTTAGTCGACAACCTCCCCGTCGACGCACCGCAGCTTCTTTGTTTAAATTAACTCAAATTTACTGTTACATGCAATGTAATTACCTTGACAAACTATACATCATTAAAAAGATCTAAAACTCAAGATTCAATTTTTAATCGCTGCTTTACTCTCAATATCGTATAGTGAACGTAATTTGTTAATATGCGTCAGGAGTTATGAATTTGAAAAACGGAGTCGATACCTTTTCTTTGAAATATGAGCATCAGCCACATCCATTGAGAAAAAACTCCTGTGAGATCGTCATCAAAACTCTTGACAAAACAACATCCCTCTGCGCTTTTAGCTCAAAAGCATGCACATTTGGAGAAATATTGATGGATTCTCATATGTTTATGTCAAATTTTTATACAGAGGAGTAATATTTATTCATTTTTTACCCAAAAAGCGCCGTTGTAATCATTACGAGCGCTGCACACTCTGATGTACTGTGTTTCTGATTCATTCTTGCAGCAGGAGGGAGCTGCGTTGCACACTTAGTCCACAAATGGCACACGTGAAGAACAGGCACACCATGTGATCAGAAACTAACACAGTCTTCCAGAGATCGCTATAACATGTAGATAACGTATAATATAGACACTTTTGAAGACAATAAATACACGATTGTGACGATGTATGGTCTATGTGTCCTTCATGCCATGTCAGGTATTTTCATAATACTTTATATTTATAATGCAATGCTAATCGCGATAGCTTTTCTCATTGTGCAGAATACCATAAAATAATGTATTTTCAGTCCGATTTTTAGATCCAAAACGACATCACATCACAGAAGTTTATTTAAAACACTCGACTTGTGATATAAAGTAAATTTGGAGCAAAAACTTGGTTTTAATCTCATAAATTGTCATGTTTTGATGGTGTGCTAAGCTACATGCTAATAGATGCACCTGTCGTGCTGCCACCTATCTGTTATAACGAATCATTTTCAAAAGTAAAGCTCACTGAAATGATTCTTTTTTTCCATGAAGGGCATTTGATACAGTTTCAGAGAAGGTGAAGTGAGAAGTTTGATGAAAGAAATGAATTGTGCAAATGGTGCATTGAAATTGAATGGGGCAGTTTTGCAACACAAAACAATGGACAATACACTGAATGGGTGCTTGGAAGAAGGCTATAAACATTAGTTAGCATTTTAGAGTTTTCTCAAAATAAAATCACATGACATGATCTTATAAAACATTCAATAAAACTAAACGCATCAAATAAAACGCATCATCTTCAGATTTGAAATATAACATGGTCAGACATGTGGCTTTAGCTGGAGTGCATTTCCAGATAGCAGAGGGGCTGACATCAATTTTATTTTCATAAAGATTTTCCATAAAAATAAATTTCTAATAACTATACAAAATTTTGAAGCTATTTATAACTATTTTTTTCATTATGACAATAATTAATTATGCCTTTACAATAAACTGCAAAGTGTCTGCTTTGAAATGAGACCATACTTATGCTTTTAGTGCAAAGGGTTCATGAACTGCATATGTTTTAGTTTGGGTATGTCATTTCTTGGGATTTTTCAAAAACGGGGTGACAACTAACAGGTTAAAACCTTAATGCAAGCACAGATGGCAGCTATTTGTACCTGATCTTTTGCTGGTGCGAACTAAAGCATTAAAGGTTTAGTTCACTTCAGAATTCAAATTTGCTGATCCTTCACTCACCCCCATTCCAGGATTTTTCTCCATATAGTGGACTTCAATGGGGTTCAACGGATTGAAGGTCCAAATGTCAGTTTCAGTGCAGCTTCAAAGACTCTACATGATCCCAGACGAGGGACAAGAGTCTTATCTAGAGAAACCATCGGTTATTTTAAGTGATATTCTTTATAAACCATAAATGCTTGCACTGGCTCTGTGATTTACCGAGTGTTACGTAATCACGTTGGAAAGGTCACGCGTGACGTAGGTGGAAGTACCGCGGTAGTACTCATTTTCTCCTTCAACTTCAAAACCATCTGAAATTGTTTTACCTTTTTTGTAAAGGGTGTTTGACTTAGTGTTTGCACGTTCGCTTTGTAGACACTTCCGCCTACATCACGCACGACCTTTGTAACGTGATTACGTAATGCATGCCGCATCACAGATCAGTACAAGAAGAGGTTTAAAAAATAGTGTTTAATTTTTATTTTATTTTTTAGAAAATAACTGGTCGTTTCTCTAGATCAGACTCTTATTCCTCGTCTGGATCATGTAGAGTCTTTGAAGCTGCACTGAAACTGACATTTGGACCTTCAACCCGTTGAACCCCATTGAAGTCCACTATATGGAGAAAAATCCTGGAATGTTTTCCTCAAAAACCTTCATTTATTTTCGACTGAAGAAAGAATGATATAAACATCTTGGATGACATGAGGTGTTATAAAATATGATTTTACAGTCGAAACAACGATTAAAATGAACATATTTATATTTATATATATATATATATATATATATATATATATGTACAAAACGTCTTTGAGCAAAAATCTGAACTTAAATTTATTTTCTTGTAAAATATGCTTCAGTATTTACAACTTCGGGGTTGTAAATTACAGTGTAAATATTCCAAAAAGGTTGGGAAAAGCTTCTCTAATGTAGTCTGGTTGATTTACCTTCTTATTTTAGATGATACCAAATGAAGTATGTAAAAAATAAATAAATAAATAAAAGATTCTCATATGAATATTCATTATTCTCATTGAAGTCTTTATTGAATGCATTTTCAGTCACAGCCCTTCACAACTACTTCTGTAAAATGACATATTTCCAAGATTACGAAAGATCACACATTTATTTCAGATAATCTCAGAGTAAAATAAATAAGGTAATTTTGACTTTATTTCTTGCAATTGTGTCTACAAATTTTGTGATTTTATTTCTCATAATTGCAAATTTATGTTTCACGACTGTGATGTTTTTCACTCAGAAACTGCTAGTAAATTTCACAAATAATTACAAAGAAACATCACTGGACTAAACATGAAATTTTAAGACGAAAGCCTGAAATAGTATGTTCTAGTAAATAAAACAAATTGCTAAACAGTGTAACATTTTATAAAATATGATTTTACAGTCTAAACAACGATTAAAATGAACATATTTATATATATATATATATGTAGAAAATGTCTTTGAGCAAAAATCTTAAATGGTTGTAGTTCATGAATGCTTTTTTACAGACCTAAAGTTTTGAAAACAATAAGTCTTATATACAAAATATATATCTTATATATATGTTATAAATGAATAATGTGAATTCTAAAATCAAAGCCATGTGTCTGAACCGTGTTGTGTTCCAAATCTGATGTCTATATCACAAAAATTCAGCCGATCTTCAAAACGGTTTTCAGAGGATGAATTTTGAGTGTTAACGTTTCGAATGATACCAAATGATGATCACTAAAACGTGTGATAAAAAGCCACTTCATGGACAGGCCATAAACTACAACACTACATGTGAACTACATGTGAGTACTGAAGCACAATACACAAACAGGAAGGAAGTAAGCATCTACATCAAACCATGTGAGAAACAGCAGCCCCTCTTATGGTCTGTGTGTGAATTCAAAAAACCCCACAATGCTGCTGAGCTGATGATGTCAGAATGACCACAAGAACACAAACAACACAAGAGCTTTAAAGCGTAGGTGCACTCAACAGGGAGCAGGACGAGACCGGCCCGGCGCAGTGAGAAGATGTGTGTTTCTGTAAAGCACTGAGGTTCTTACCCTAATGTGGTGTTTGAGTCCTACCTGCAGTCTGTGTGGGACGGGCGGTAATAATACGGAGGAACTTGCTGTTCGTATTTGGCCTTTGCTGCTTCGTTCCCCATTGAGGTGATAAACTACAGGGAGAGAATGCATTGCATGGTTTACAGGCACAATAGATATCTCTTTACAATAAGCTTTCACTTGTTAACCAGCGTTACATCAAACTAGTGCATTTACATTTATCAGACACTTTTATCCAAAGCGACTTACAAGGGGAGCAATAAGGGGTTAGGTGTCTTGCTCAAGGGCACTTTAGTCATGGTATCGAAGGTGGAGAGAGTGCTGTTCATTCACAATCCCCACCTTCAATTCCTGTCGGCATGGGAATCGAACCAGCAACCTTCAGGTCACAAGCCCGACTCCCTCACCATTAGGCCACGACTAGTGCTGGCAATCATTTAAAGCGTTTTTTCTGTAATAAATTGTGATGAAAAACATTGGCGTTTTTAATATTTTTATATTGTAATAATTTCACTCCAAATTAATGTGGAAACAACTTAAAGACAATATATTTTACATTTAGCAGACGCTTTTATCAAAAAAAAAAAAACTTACAAGTGAGGCAATTAGGGGTTAGATGTCTTACTCAAGGGCACTTTAGTAATAGTATTGAAGGTGGAGAGAGTGCTGTTCAATCCCCACCTTCAATTCCTGCTGGCATAGGAATCGAACCAACAACCTTCAGGTTACAAGCCCATCTCCCTCACCATTAGGCCATGACTACCCTGACTATTAAGTATTTCTTAAAAAGCATCTTTTAAGCTAATATGCTATGCTAATACTTGTTAAGCTAATGATATTATTTATGCTACTACTAATTTATAATAAATAATTAATTACTGAACAGAACAGTCTGTGACACTTATTGTAAGTTAAAGGCACAATATATAAGATTTTTATATTAATATATCAAAAAATCACTTGCACGGTGTTATATATTTCGTTCTGCTGTGTACTTACATTATCCTAAATGTTTCCAAGAATTTGCAAGTTTAAATAGTGCCCCGTCTCTCCCTTGTGACGTAATATCTGCGTTATCCCTGGTTTCCTTGTATGGCATAGTAACCATGGCAACAGCTGCGTAACGTCTAGCGGCGCGCTGTTATTGTTTCGTTCAAACGTGGACCATGGCAAGCAAAAGGAGAAAAAAAAACGAGGATCAATACGGCGTGGCGTTTCTGAGATGGCGAGAGCTTTGCGATAAACTTTGACTAGACAGAGACGCTCTCGCACGTTATTAGACGAGGTGAGCAAATGTAGGATACATAAGACTAATTAATATTATATAGCTCAACACGATGAAGTGTTAGAATATCATCAGTATGATACTCTAATGTTAATCTAGATTAATGTTAGTCTCATAAAGACAACAAACTAATACTAAACATCACAACTTTCAACACTCTCAAACACAGTATAGTATGATAGTGTAACGTTAGAGCAAGTGAAACAGCGCTGCATTACCTCACAGTTTTAATTCATCAAATAAACTGACCTGTAAGAGTAGTGTTTCAGCACTTATGAGTAGTTCAGTAGAATGAAATGTCCTCATTTCTTTATATCCCGCAGGACTCTCGTGTGTCACGGGTATCTGTCTCTCATTAGTAATCGCGCCCGTGATTCTCGGCCCGGCCCCGCTTCACACCACAGTCATGATAAAAACATGCATTCACTCATCCATAAACATTATTTCCACATAAACATTATTAGATCCATCGGCATGACAACAAGTTCCATGATTCCATATTCACTGTCATCAATCTACGCCTTTGTTATCGTTTTGAAGAGTTTAGCGACACCTAGTGGTGAAAAATTACATATTGTGCCTTTAATATCAAATAATATTATTTCTGACCGATTACATCTTCTAAAGAATATGCAAATCTCGCTTCCTTGATGCCGTATCACTCTATACAATGTTCAACGTAAATCTAATGGATTTTTTTGCCCGTTTCATCGTTGCCCAAGTGAAAAATCAGATCTCAGCATTAGCAAGCAAACCCAATCATTCAGAAATGTTATAACAGGCGTTTTTTAAATTGAACGCACCATTGTGCACCTCTTGATTATTCACCGGTTTGACGGTTCTGTCCATCACGTCTCTGTTAAGATTATCACAAACATCAGCTCTCTGTCGATTCCCAGGCTCATGTGGTGCTCTAATGGCTTTCATCCTCAATCTTTCAAGCAGGCAAAGAGCCAATCAATCTCTGTGGCTCTTGAGATTACTGCAGATTTGGATGATGTTCAGGAGATCAAAGAGAGCTGCGTTTCTGCCCAGGCAAATCTGAGTAAACAGCCTTCGGCCAGAATCTGCTGTGCCTCACCTCTATTTCTTTATCTTCAAATGCGTCCTGCAGCACAGACTTCACCTGGCTGAGGCTGAGAATACTTCTGTGGATGAGCGAACATCCCTGACACACGAACACACCCAGCTTCACGGACACCCAATCCGGCTCTGAGGAAGAAAGAAGGAGAGAAGAACCTTTACAAATGTGTGAGGCTCAGCCAATTTGCACAATTAGATGAAGTATGAGCTTTGCTGGCGAAAGGAGAGTGTGTAGCAAAACAATTCCCCACTACTGGAACATCATCACTTGCAAAAATACTGAAGATTTATGTATTTGTATTGCATTTCGATTAAACCGTTTTAACATAAACTAATAAACACATTAATAGTACTGATCTGTTTTAATTACACAACCAGGTTTATATATTTATAATCAATAATTTGTTTCAATCTCATACATTTGAATAGTTGAATATTTATGTTCAAACGTGAATTTTAGCTCATTTCCCACACATTATTTGTGCACCTCTGGCAATTTGCATTAGGTTACACTAATTCTATCGTTGCAGACCATTTTGGGTGGTATGCAAATTGGCAAACAGATGATAAATTCATCATTATACCATTTACTTTTACAATATTTATCTGCTGGTGGAGGCCAAAATCCTGAAGATTGCTTCAAAACCACTTTAACAACTGGTAAAGAAGGAGCTGGCTGTGTGTTTCTGCTGAGGCTTTAAAAACTGCATACAAACTACAGAGGTTGTCTGCAATAATTATACTGTTTGTCTCAGCTAAAATGTTGAACACAAGTGAACCCACAATAAGAGGGCGACACAAATGTCACACATACACCCTCTTTGTACACACAGCAGCTCACATTTGAGTCACGACCTCTGCAAAAGCGGGCGCTTGAGTTTGCCACTTCAGGTGCGAGTGCTGCTAAACGCTGGGAAATCCTTGAGCTGAAAACCCTGAGGGCACGCAGGGGAGTGTCGGCAGCCGACTGTGACAAAACAGGCATAAACTGAAAGTCAGGTTCCTTGACTGCTTAAAGTGACGCAACCCATGAGAAACTGTGTCATTCGAGTGTGTGTCTAACGCTCGCCGTGTAGAAAAAAACACAGTGAAGTTATTGTTTGAAGGAGAAAGAGGGGCGGTTGGAGAGAGCGGCAGAAAGCGAGATAGAGAGGCTTGTGACCAAATGAAATGGACTTTGTTTTGTCTTTTACCCACTTTTAGTTCTTAACCGCTTATCTGCTGATCAAGGTGTGGCTGTGTTTGCTACCAGGCCACACACCTTCTTCAATCCTTCTTCAATGCTTGCCAATTTGATTTCTGCTCATGAAGTTACTTAGTACATGCATGCATGAGCACGAAAGCAATATATAAAGCTATGTATATCATAATTTACTCATTCCATACCTGTATGACTTTCTTTCTTCCGTGGAACACAAAATGAGTCATTTCGAAGAATGTGCCAGTTGCTCTTTTCCATAGAATTGACCCTTCGCAAAGACACGCCCCCTTTAGTTACATGCGCTCTCACGCCACACATCATGTTCTCACGAAGTGAAAAATACATCGCGGAGCAAAGAGGACACTGACAACACGTCGACAGACATATGAAACAGTTTCATATTTAAAATATTGTAATTTTTTAAATAAGTTTAAACAATAAATAGCGTCTAGTGTCTCTTTAATCGCTGTAGCTCCTCGTGAAGCGATCATCTCTTCATACTAGTTCATTTATAGCATCAAATAAACATGAATGAACATCAGAAGGAATGTTGTTTCAAGCGCGGAAAGACGTGAGTAACACAATTTATCAAGTTCACCAACATTAATCTACTAACTCCCCTGACTGCTTTGACGGACAAAATGGCGGATTCGGGGTTATGATTGGTCAGATCGCCTGTCAATCAAACTGTTTGCGAACGGACAATTCAGAATCATGCGTAGCACTATTGTGAACCCGTCAACCGGATCGATGAAAAGCAGACTGAAACCATTTCGGTAACACTTTACTTAAAGCTTTTATATATAATGCATCATAAAAGTATTTTTAATGCATTGATTGTAATGCATTGTATGATTTCGTGAATAATTGCAACCACAGTTATAATACGTTCTAAAAATACTGATCTATTCATTGTTACACCTTTATAAAGTATAATGCATTCAAACAAACAACCAATTTCAGATGCAACAAGGAATCTGCAAATACATTTAACGTTAGTTGGTACATTTATTTGTGAAAAGATATTATGCATTATACTATATAATATATATACTATATATATATGTCTTCTTTTGTGACAGAATTGTCATTTTTGGCCAAATTAATAGTATTGTAACTACTTCTTTCAGTCATTAATTGAACTGTGAATGCGCTGCACGTGATCATTAACCGCATTAAACAAACCTCCAAATGTTTTGGACCTCATTTGCATCTGATCAGTGTCCAGCTTCATAAACTGCTCAGACTAGTCTTACAAGTTAGTCATGTACATATTTTCTTCAACACTGGTTATATGTCTGTTAAGTAAAAAAGTAGATTGGTCTAATTTGAATCTGTAAGACTGATTATCCTTTGACTAACCGCTAAACTAGTTATTAAGTCACAGTCTTAACATGATGGTTTTATGCAACTTGTCCACAGATTGCAAGTGGAAAGATGTTAATACTAGAGTAAACGTGTCGCCGGGATGATTTGCATGTGCGAGATAGCAATGCATTGAACGCTGTGACTTTTACTCATAGAGTGAAAAAGGGACAAGGCATGAATAGTGAGCTACACCAGAGATTGAGTGCACTGGGTCAATGGCTACATTCACTGCAAGATGTGTCTGTGAAACCCCAGCAAGCACTCCATACGGCATACTGAGGTTTCTCAATATAGATCGCCACACTCAGAATGTGTTGCTGTGAAGCTTCGGTTGCGGGTATACGCCACATATCTGAAAGATTTGATGTCTCTCCTATATATATATGTGTGTGTGTATAAAGGCAAACAGTGCGAGAGTGAGAGAGAGACTGTGTCAGCGCTGAGGACGGCCGTCCATCACACTCACTACAGCCTACCAACCAAAAAAATAAATAAAATCAATGACTAAATCAAGGTGAAATGATGCAATGGATTCATATGATATATCAATAGTCATGTCTTTTCAAATTTATATATATATATATATATTTATATATATATATATATATGAATAAACACACATATATTATATTTACAAACTTTTATGTTAGATGCGAATAATCGATTTGACAGCATTAAATATATCACATGCTCATGTATTGTAAGTGTTTTGGGGATTTTTAACAAAAAAAATGTTGTCATCCATCACTCAACACATGCACATATAGAAAGTAAGGAAAACAGAAGTGCGTCGCCAACTTTTCCCCTAACCCGATATTCACCCTGACTCATCTGAAGTGTCCGCCATGTGTCATCCGCTGGTCTTATATGCTGTTTTCCTCCGGCCTATAAAGCGCCTGCAGTCGTAACACAGTCAGAATGGGATGACATCCAATGCTGGGCAAAAATCCCAGAACTCTCTTGTGAGAGTCACCGTATTATTACTGCCTTAATAGGACAGCGTGTATGTAAGCCTATGCGTTTGTGTGCCTGATACTGTACTGAAAAGCTGCAATGCAGAGAAATATGTACAGTAAGACACTGAAGGTATTGAGATTATTAACATTAGCCAATCTCTTTTCTTACTCGCAGTCAAATAGGAGCTGTACAGGTATCTCCAATGAGACCACATGAAAATACAGCTGAGTCACCCACTCTTTGTGTGACTCACTCACACACACACACTCACACTCTCACACACTCACACTCACACACACACACAGGTTTGTTTTGCTATCAAAGTGAGGACATTCCACAGGCGTAATGGTTTCTATACTGTACAAACTGTACATACTATCCCCCTACACTAACTCTACTCCTAAACCTACCCATCACACAAAACATTCTGCATTTTTATATTTTTAATAAAACGTTGTTTAGAACGGTTTTAAAGCTATATGAATTATGAGGACGCATGAAATGTCCTCATATTACACATTAAGTTGTAATACCAGTGTCATTATACAAATGTGTGTCCTCATAAATCACAAAAACGCACACACACACACACACACATCCTCTGTGAAAACACCTCTCAAAACACACCGAACTTGTGTTTAACGCTTCGCATTACAAAACAACATGCATGACTCAATGCTGTGTGTCACCCAACCAACACTGTACCAGCTTTTGGGCCTGGAGAGTGTGTATGGATAAGCACAGATCAAAAACCACCATATTATTATCAAATAACGTGGAACACATGACTGCTCCTGAAACATGTTGTTTCCCTGTGAGGCAGAATGATGACATGTGACTGTATCATCATACGCAAGGCTGAATCACTTTAATGACACTGTAGAATCCCCCAAAGTGAAGACACAAACATGTGGTCACCGGCGATGATTCCTTCTAGTGAGTATTTACACAGAAACTACCGTGCATTTAGCAGCGTACACATGTTTATTGCTATGGTTACAGCCATTATTAAATTATTAATATAACAAATATTTTATGAACTAAATTAAAATGTAAAATTAAAAATAAATGTTTTATATTAAATACCCTTTATTACACATTATATATATATATATATATATATATATAAAGTAAAATATGAAATATAAAAAATTCTAAATATAAAATAAAGTATAAAATAAAAATATAATAATGTAATGCTTATGTTACACATTATTCACTAAATGCTATTTAAGAATATATACCATATTTAAATAAATATATATATATATATGACATTTCAATATACTAATTAAAATTGTAATAATATGACAAATATAAAATGAAAATAATTTCATAAATTTAAAATATGAACTATACAAAAATATAATACTGTACATTTTATTACTATATATAATAAATGCTATATAATAATATATTGTAACCTTTATAGAATATATATATATATAATTGAAATCGCATTATATGTTTACATAGTTCATTTTTAATTTAATGTATGAAATATTTTTAATTTCACATTTTTTATTACTCAAATTATGTGTGTGTGTGTGTGAATATATATATATAATTTTTATTTAAATAATATCATTATTATCATTATAATATACTACTAAATTCAAATTAAAATAATAAACAAAAAATGAATATCTAATAAACAGAATTAAAATATGAACTATATACACATATAATGCCATTTATTATTATATTATTATATAGGCTCTATTTCAGCATATTATAACAACTTACTATATCATATAAGACATTTGAATACATTACAAGGACTTTAGCAAATGAAACATTTAAAGTGTAACCCACTATAAAGTGTCAGGTCTAGGCCTCCCATAGCAGATGCAAGAGCCGCACAGACCGAGGCATCAGTCTGACAGGTGCGGCGGCTCCAGGCTCTGGTGACCAGGTGAGATGCTCTTACCTGCAGCGCCGCAGTCCGCGCAGATGTCATTACCGGCTCGCTGCCGGAGATCGCGGAGAAGGCAACTGTTCCGCTCCGGCTCTTTCGCCATGACTCGCTGGATCGATACGTCTCCGCCGGGCTTATCTATCGCGAGCAGATTGATGAATGGGGAAGCGAGGAAAACGTTGAAATAACCTGAAAATAACAGCAGGCACGTCTAGTTATGAAGCCCGAGGTTATCTGTCCACGTACTGATGGGATAGAAATGCTTATAAATATAGTGTGTGTCTCTTCCTCTTTGTGTTTGCGCTCAAGGTTCTGGCGGTGGAGAGAGAGAGAGATCCTTTTCTTTCACTCTAGAAAATTTACCAGCGTCTTATCGACTCCCTCCCCTCCTTATACTGCCGACACACAGACTGGAAATACAGCGACACCTAGCGGCGACTTTTGGAACGCATTTGACTGGACCAGCAGGTGCTTGGACTAATATGGCAAGCCGTTTTTACCTTTATTCATTTCCAGGATATGAACTTGTGATATCAACAATTAGATTTTCACTAGTTAAAATGTTAATTCTTGATATTAGGAATTAGATTTCCACTAGTAACAATGGCAAGTTTTGATATCAACAATTCAATTTCCACTAGTATAAACTATAATTGTTGATATCTGTAATTGTATTTTTACTAGTGAAATCTCACCATAGGCTGCCATTCAAATTCAATTGTTGATATCAAGAATTAGTTTCTTACTAGTTTAAATTCCACATATCAGGATTCAATTCTTACTAGTAAAAATGCAAATTTCTGATATCAACAATTACATTGTTACTAGTGCAAATGTATGTAATGCAAATTGACTTTTATTCATTTTAAGGATATGATTTTAACTAGTGATTTTAACATTTTAACTAGTGAAAATGTAATTGTTGTTTTCACAAGTTCTAGGGGTGTGACGAGATTTCTCGTTGAGGGGAAAATTTGTCTCGTCGTGCTATCAGTGTGAGGGTGAAATTATTATTGAAGATGCATATGTAAACATTGTAAGAAAACTATACTGTTCACCTCGGCAAAGGTTGTACAGACTCTTACTCTTTTCGCATTTTCATTCGCGCAAAATGGAAGCGACGCGGTCGCGACACGCATGCGGTGCGGCGCGCTCGTTTTTTCCTGGCGCGCCTTCCTCATGGTCGTGGAGAGCACAGTTCATGGTTGCATAGCAACGACAGACGCTACAGAAGCGCGAGCTCCCGAACGCTTGCAAAAGAAGGAGGAAGCGACGCGGCCGCGCTTTACACGCTTTTATGGCGCGATATGTGAACGACCCCTAAAGAGGCAGAAAGCATCGCTATCACTGCTGACGGTTGGACTTCTCGGTGTGCGCAGAGCTATATAACAGTTACAGCCACACAATCAATAGTGACTTTGTACTGCAGTTAAAGTGACACTTAAAGTATTATTTGAATTTTTTATTTATGTTTATTTTATTTATACGGTTTAATTTATGTTCAATCTGTAGAAAGAAGTTCAGTGAGATTTCTCATGTGAAATTATACAGGGCAGAAAACAATTGGTTGATTTTGTGGCAAAACATTTAGCAGTGTTTGCATGTTGTTTTACTGCAAATAATTCATTAAAATAGAAGTAAAATGACATGCATTACAAGCTGATTTCAAAATACACCAACATTTTTGCATTTTATGATTTTCAGTTGAATAAAAGACTATTTTCCCTTCATACGTTTCATTATTGAGGATTTCTTAAAAATACTATAAAAATCTCGTCTCATGAACCCAATCTCGTGTCTCGTCTCGTCTCGTGGGATAGGGGTCTCGTCACACCCCTAACAAGTTCATATCCTGAAAATGAATAAAAGTCAAAACGGCTTGCCATAAGACTATGTCGTAAGAACCAGTTTGACCAAACAGTTTACTTTTCATACGCAAATTATACCAATCTACATTTCTAAATGAAAGAAAATAAGAATGAAATGCAGCTGACTCTAGATGTTTTCAGTCTTTTGGACCCCCATCATAAAATTTAAAAGGCAGCTAGGCCTATTATTTTGCAATGTTAACTTTAAAAGATCTCTAGGCACGGGTTGTTTTTGTTTACATTCACTTCAACTGTATATCATTAGAAGAATTTAACCACTCTTTATGATAAGAAAAAGGGTTAACAGTGACAGTAATGTTTAATTCCTGTCAGAAATACACAGCAAACATACACAACTTATTGGTATTTTAAATGAAATTGCTTCATGGGAGTTGGCGGTTCTTTTGCCGCGATTTCTTAGTTCGATTCTCTGATTGGTGGGGATTTTTCACAGAATTCTGGGTAATGTAGTTTTTCACCAGGAATTCTGCTGTTGAATATGAATGAATATGAACATTTCCCCCTTCGTGACAGCAAGATTCTGTAACGACTGTACAAAGATAAATACGCCAGGTAAATATATGGGATCACTCGTTCTCCCCTGCTGCCATTTCTGATTTTAAAAGGTCATGAAACACCAGAAAACCTTTTTTGAGATGTGAACAGATATGTTGTGTCACTGAAAACACTAATAGCTCTCATAAAGTTTATCAACAAGTGGAATTTGGTTATTTTTGCTTTTTTCAGAGCAATTGACTTTACGCAAACAGTTTGATTGACAGGCGATCTGACCAATCATAATGCCGAATCGACCATTTTGTCCGACAAAGCAGTCAGGGGAGTTAGTAGATTAACGTTGGTGAACTTGAACTTGAGAGATGATCGGTTCATGAGGAGCTACAGCGATCTGTCACGACACATTAAACACACACTAGACACTATTTATTGATTACACAATTGAGTATTCTGATGCACAAAAGACAATGATTTAAACTGAAAATTCACATATTCATATATTAATATGAATTATTCTGTATAATGAGTTGGACTGTTCTCTCCCTTCTTTCCCCTCCTTCTACATTCCCAGTTTTCCATAGCTTTACACCTATTTTCTCAAACTTTTCCAGCTTTGAGGTGTGAATGCAGAGGTGTCAAGTTACGAAGTACAAATACTTCGTTTAAGTAGAAATTTTGGGTATCTATACTTTACTGGAGTAATTATTTTTCAGCCGACTTTTTACTTCTACTCCTTACATTTTCAAGCAATTATCTGTACTTTCTACTCCTTACATTTTAAAAATAGCCTTGTTACTCCTATTTCATTCGGGCTTGTCATCGTTCACAATAAATAAATAAATTTAAAAAATCCAGATAAATTGTGCCAGCTGGATTGAGTGAATTTGATTGTGGTTAAACATATACCATTCCTAAACCCTATTGGTTTGTACGCGATCCATCGCACCTGCACATGACACAAATCACGTCACACTCCAGCAAGAACATAACCAGTGTTGGGGTCGTTACTCAAAAAAGATTATTTCTTAAAAGTTAGTATTTCTCCACTACTGGCTCATTTATCAAACGGGTGCTTTCTCTTCATCCTCCGCAAATTAAGCACAGTAGGTAGTTCAGTAGAGAGACGTTTGCGATTGACAATGTTGTGATAAGTAGGCTATACTTACTTTGTAACTCATTAACATTACCCCCAACACTGGACATAGCAGATGTATGCAGCCAAGTACGAAGATGCCCGTGACAGAGACTCAAGAAGAGAACTCGAGCGAAATGTCTCAACCAAGCACCAGCGAGGAGGTTGGCAGCCAGGATGACCAGCCAAACCTTACACATCCCTGGCCGTACCTGGAAGAATTTTTCATTATAGTCATTATGGCCTTTGGAAAAATGTTGTTTTGAGGAGGTGGGGTCGTGCACAATAGGCCCCTGTGGTGCGGCCTAAGCTTTTGTCCTTAATGACATTTTTTTCCCTTACATTACTTTTACTTTTATACCTTAAGTAGTTTTGAAACCAGTACTTTTACAAATTTGCTTGAGTAAAAAACGGATTTCAACAGCTGTATTTCTGCCTTCGGATTCCGTTCCCCCCCATGTTTAGTACAAAACGAGCTTCTAATATTTATCAAACTAACCAAAATTCATCCTTACTGATGGCCTAGTGGAGAGTGTGCTGACACATGGTGCTGTTGTGCACCAAAAAATCTGAGTTCGATTTCAGTCTGCTTGATCTTTTCTATTTTGCTTCCTTTCAACATATTTCATATCATAATAAATGGCAAAACTGCAAAATATGAACATTTCAACTGCTTTTAGTTAAACTCCATCCACACACAGGATAGAATCAGTATCTTTTGAATCACTGCATCAACAACTATCATCATATGGGATGTGAGGAGTGAGGGGGAACGGATTTCAACAGCTGTATTTCTGCCGTCGGATTCCGTTCCCCCCCATGTTTAGTACAAAATGAGCTTCTAATATCTATCAAACTGACCAAAACACGTCCTTGATGATGACCTGGTGGGCAGTATTCTTACATATGGCGCTGCTGTGCACCAAATAACCAGATTTGGAATCCAGTCTGCTTTGTCTTTCTATTTTGTTCCTGTCAACATATTTCATATCATAATAAATGGCAAAAAGGCAACAAATGAACATTTCAACTGATGCATCACATCATTGTCTCATGTAAGAACACTTTGAAGGGCATGTTGGCTAATAACCAGTTAACTTTAAAAGATCCCTATAGCTGCACGGGTTGTTTTTGCTTACATACATATACTAAATTCTTATTTAATCTTCAACTGTATATCAAAAATGTATTAAGGGCTCTAGCTGAGATTTAACCACTGTTTATGATTAAAAAACAGTTAACAGTGACAGTAACTTTAATTTCTGTCAGAAATACATGATTTCATGTATGCATTACAAGTTATATTACTCTCAGATAGATCTGTCAATCATATTACGTGTCATAACTCCCTCCCTTCTATCATCATTCGGTCTACATAGCAGAAAGAAACATTTGTTTTTATAGATGATACATTAACCTAATAAATAAACGATTACAATAACATTGTGTTCTTCATGCGATTTGGGGTATTATAAGATGTTTATTTGAGAAATGTCAACAGGAAAGACTGCGCCAAATGGGCAAAGTGCAATAAAGCAGCTGTTTACTATCACCTAAGTAGAGTTCAAAAGGTCATAAAAGGTTGGTACAGTGAAATATAATCAAACTTTGGATTTTACTAAGCCATTATAGTGTCCAACCGTCATATTTATCACTCCCTGAGAAACTGCACTCCGAAATGGCGTATCATGTCATATTCTGAAATTATTTTGAATTGTTTATTGTCTTCTCGACAGCCAGGTTTGATTGTGTAATGAGGGACAATTATAGTGTTCATAAAAGCATAATTTTTATTATTTAGTCATTGTATTTTTCTATAACTTCATTTATTTAAATAATTTTTCATTCATCTCACCCCCTTTTTTACGATCCACACATCTATGAACAGGTGTGGGTGTATAAATTCGTATTAATTACTTTAGTGAATGAAGTGTTGTTGTATTTATTGTATTCGGGCCTTTATAGAAGCACAGCCTGGAATAAATTTATTCAGAAGTAAACGTACAGGCCGCGTCTGCGTTGTCACGTGGGTCATGATACATTTCTCAACGCTACTCGTTGTGTACATATCACGCAGTCGTTATGGTCATTCATTAAGGAATTTCGAAAAAAAAAGAGAACATTTTATTGAAATTCCTCTCTAATATTTGTATCCGTGTGTCTGTTATAAAGTCTTAAAATTATGAGTTTAAATAATTATAATTATGTTTTAATTACTTTTGATTCAAAGGGCGCCCCCTGGAGGAGAACGAAATTTCTAGCGGTTGTAATTGTGTCTCGTGTGTGTGTGGAAAATTAATCTTTGCGGAAAAAATGGCGACAAATACTATGCTTTCATTGCTTACAAGGGAACAGAGAAACCCGAGGTTTGGTTTGGTGTCTTTAGACATTTTAACTGACATTCTGTCCAACCTTAACAAGAAAAACAAGTCCAACTTGGAGAATGCGTCAGATCTGTGTGGATGTCTCAAAGAAAGGAGAATCGTGGGTGAGTGTTGAAAGCTAACTCACTAGTTTCAGACATTAAAACCATGGTAAGAGGCAGTATCAGATGAAAATACCATGGTAATGTGATGCACACTGTAATATGTTAGTGAATGACCATGTCCGATAAGTGTTCGTTGTCAGATAATTGCCGGAAGAGGGACTTTTATTTTGGTATCAATTGGAAGCTCATCAAGTTTACTGCATTTTAGAGATTTCAATTATGTTATTCCCTTGTTTTTAACAGAAATAAATACATTTTTAAGTAATTATATATTTATATAACTATATATATACCTACCGAATATAGAATATATACAGTTTGTTGCGATTTCAGAACAGTTATATATATATATATATATATATATATATATATATATACCATTATATACCTGCAGAATATATAGTTTGTTTTATATATATATATAAATATATATATATATATATATATATATATATATACATACATATATTTAATAAACTGTTCTGAAATCGAGCAAAAATGCTTGAGTTTACATAGAAGCATATTTATTAACAGCCATATTACTGTAATATTACAATATAACGCTATGTCCAAAACTGAGCACTATTACAATGATAATTTTTTTGTTCACCCTCATCTGTTCTGTCCATAGAGTGTGTATTTCGTGTTTGTGATGAGCTGGGACTGAACCCTGTGGTTGGATATCAGGCCATCGAAATACTGGAGAGGTAATTTAAAGAATCTCGTATGAACATTTTTCATCGTAAATCTATTTAAAACACCTTCACCTTGTCACGCTCCAGGTTTACGGTCAAATATATTGAAGATCTAATCCGCGGCCAGAGAGGTCAGCCAATGGAAGGTGCTTCTTCTGAGGACCCAGAGAACTACGAGGATCTCATCTTCCAAATACTCAAGAAGAAGCTCTTTCTCTTCATCTTCTCAAGCATTCAGATAGCCAGCAAACTGGACCTTTACCTGAAAGTATGTTCAGCTCATGAATTACGACAAAACAAATATTCCATGTTTTATCCCGCGATTTGCTCTATTTGTATCCGTCTAGGTGGTTAACAATGATACCGCAATGAGATTTCTGCAGTCAGTCAATTACCCTTCCTCCAAAGAGCAACTCTTGGACTCTGAGATTCTCATTTTAAAAACTCTAAACTTTAATTTGAGTGTCCCAAATCCTGTAATGTACGTGGAGACCCTTTTGGAAGTGCTGGGTAAGATTATATCCAGTCTCTTTCTCAGCTAATAGCTATAAATTTAACTCAAAAGGTCTAAAACACTGCTTTGTGCTTTCACACAGGCCATAATGATGCCACCATCCCTGTGGCCGAGCTGCATCGCCTGTGTCTGCGTGTGCTGCAGTTTATTTACCTGCAGAGGGAGACAATCTACAAGTCATTGCTCATATCTGCCACCGGATGCCCCAATCCTTCTGACCAGCAAAGGTATTTTCTCCCCATTGACTCTCTCTATTCTTAAAGGATGTTCTTAAAGGTAAAGTATGTGATTTTTTTATTCAAATACTTTCCTCTCCCAGTTTAACACTAATTAAACTGCACTTAAGAGGTAAGATAGCTTGATTTCAATCTTTAAATTTATTTATTTATTTAAAAAATAAGACAAGTAAACAGTGAGTAATAAAATAAGAACAAATAAACAAATTACTAACAATAGCACAAATAAATACATTATAATAATATACAAATGAAGTAGATTTCTTTGTTTTTCAGGTAGGTTTAACAGTAGTTTGTAGTTAAAGTTGCAGTATGTAGTTTTTCGTCCACTATTCAAAACAAAGGCGTAGCTTGATTCGAGCGTGGAATCGTGGGACGTGTGGTCTTCACCTCACGGCCGGTGGAAAAGAATCGAATGGGCAGAAATCATGTTCATGGATGTGATTATTAACGTTACTGTAGTGTGAAGCAGAGCAGGAGCGAGTGTTGTGGAGCTGAACGAGACGATTGATAATGAGAGACGAACACGACAGCGGGACTTTTATTATGACACAGTCGCCGGCTCCGCTTCTGCTTTTCTGGTTTGAGATAACGAAGCTCTGTTCATCATATTAGATACATTTGAGTGTGATGAAAATGATATTATAACGCTGCTGTGAGACACTTGTTCACACTGCAGTAAGATTGATCCATATCACAATATCATATTAAATGCTGGATGACTTGTGTTGATAAATGGCATGCAATTAATTTTAAAACGTATGATGGAAAAATTCTGTATTACTGTTATTAAAAATAAAGCTGCATCTGATTATGTTATGTTAGCTAACGTTACCTGACAAAGTAGTCTTTTCTCTGAGGCATGGTAAAGCATGGTATTCGCAAAAAATCAAGAAAATTAGATTTAAACAGTGAGACTAAACGTGTTAAGCTAACTATAAAACAATGATTAGTTTTCTGTCTATAAATGTATCAAAACAGATGTTCCCTTGTCTGATAAAACATGTAAGATATTAAAGCGTCTTTGGCGTTTCCATGGTTTCTGCAAAATAAAACCGGAAAACGAGGGCGACTCCTTGGTTAAAATAGCAATTTTCTCACAATTTGCAAATAAGTAAGTACTCAACTGAACAAAATATACAACTCTGGCCTAGTGGTTTTTGGATATTTTATTGCAAAAATCTTGCATATTGCAGCTTTAATATTATTTGTAATTAAATGTAAAATAACCTTTGATGGTCCTCATTATATAAATTAAATACAGATAGAGTCAGAAGTTACAAAAGTTATTCAATCACGTGCAGTGAGTGATTTTCTCTTTGTCTTTCGTTGTTTGATTAACATTAAAAACAGGAACAGCGGCAGGTTTATTAGGCTGCTGTCTCTTTAAGACCAGACGCACGCATCCAATATACTGTTGCACAGGCGTTTTCTTTCTGAACTGTTTATGTTCACTTAGGACATAGCCGATTGTGTTTGTGTGAATACTCGGCAAGACGGACATTGTGACAATATTTTTGTGTGTATTTAGGAGCACCTTTGTAAAAATAAAAAATATAGACTTTCGTGTGCGCATGAGAAACCATTCAACGTAGCTTTTTGCACAATCCCCACAGCCGCATTAGCCCATTTCGCGGTTTAGTTTCTTGGCTGCCATGGAGTATGTGTTAAAGCAAACCTAAGGCCTTGAAATATAACTTCCGGTCCTAATAAAAGCCAAATTTTGAACACTTTTTTACTGTAACAGACTTTTTTATAGACTCTTGAACATGGCAAATAGGACAATGAACACAGCCATATTGTGCTGTCAGCCCATTCCGTGTCACGGTTTCTCCGTCGCCCCACAGGATGCGTTAAATTGGATATTAGGCCTTGATATTAGAGGGACTGCCCTAAGAAAACATATTCTATTAAGTTATGTGCATCCATGGTCTTGTTTTCTTCCTAGTAAGATGGCAGTGATGCACAAAGTAGGTTATAGTATATATAAAACTAAAATATGTAATGCGTACGTGATTAAAAAATTCCTGTGCGCCTGTGAATAGTTTCTCGAGGACATAAAAAATGTTGTGCATGCAAAAGTGTGTATGTTTTTTATTTATTTAATTGTACAGTATGTTGCCACTTCGAGAAAATCATTGAAAAAAAATGCCTGAGAAAATAAAAATATTTACAGTTGACTGTACTATACACCAAATATAAAGCTGAAAATAATACTGTATGAACCATTTATGTTAAATATGGTCCGAAAATCTACAAAGAGGTTGAGTCTGGAAAAATCTAGAACTGGAAAATGTGTAGGAACCCCGAATTTGGCGCTCGCGAGACCAACCTTTCCTGTGATTTGCATTTTTATTATGGATTTATATGTTTTAGCTTATTTATTGTTATTGGAGACATCAGAGATTGTTTTTTTTACACACATTTTAGCATTTTAACCCAGCAGCCCTGCTCTCACCAGACCCCAGTTGGGAAACACTCATCTGGTTAATATATTTGCTGTTTGGTGGTGCATAAATTACACACTTCACCTTCAACAAGGTCATTACTCATTCTGAGGTAAACGCCGCCCTGCTCGGTGGTGGAACCTGCCATAACCTGGAGAATATGAATTATATCTTGTGTTTGTGACAGAGCCAAGTTCGTGTCGGTGAAGGGGGACTTAATGCTTCTGGGAGTTGGAGTCATTGCTGTGGCCGCCTTCATTCATCACATCTCAACATGGGAGAAGGTACGGAACAGCTACTGAATCTACATCATGATTCAGAAGTGTGAAGAGTATTTAAATAATACATGACTCGACAGTCTCAAAGGATTCTAGTGTGTTTGGTTCATGTGCACTGCAGGTAGTGGAGGAGCTGACGGGGATAACAGGGATTTCAGGACAGAGTATCGTGGACTTTGCGTATGTCACCCTGATGCACATCACCAAGACCAAATCCGTGTGACGTTTAAAGTCAGAGATATGAAGAGCGAGGAACAGATTAGAGCGAGAGTACAGATATAAGAAGACTTGAGGAACGATATTACTTCCTATTTCCATTTCTCTCAAAACTGTTGTGTTGTGAATGGTAAAGATAAAACATTAAAATGAAAGAAAAACTTGCCATTCATATTTTATTATGCAGTGATTTCTAAAAGAAATGAGTGTGAAATGAATGAAAATGTGAGCATGGATAAATCATAATTTAATAATATTTTCAAAATTGTATTTTATCATAACTAAATTATATATTTATTTTAGCTATGTTTTGCTATCTATTAATATAAGTCATTAAAGGGTTAGTTCATGCCAAAATGAAAATTCTGTCATTAATTACTCACTCTCGTCAAATGAAGATATTTTTGATGAAATCTGATGGTTCAGTGAGTCTCTATTGACAGAGTTTCAGATGTCCAGAAAGACACTAAAACACATGGTCATGTGACTACAGTGGTTCAACCTTAATATTAAAAAGCAACTTTTTGTAACGACTTTTCAACAATATCTTTACGTATCTAGCTTCACGAATCTTTTGTTTCGAATCAGTGATGTCAAACCGCCAAAGTCACGTGAACTGTTGAAATTGCGAATCACTTATGACGTAACGAAGCCTCGTTCACTGAAATCACATGACTTTGACGCTCCGAACTGCTGATACAGTATGAATGAAAGTATGGACATACTACACCCACCATGTTGTTACTGCTACTGTTGGGATAGTAAAGTGTCCCGAATGCGCTCTTCAGGATCTCGCCTGATTTTTTGAATACTATGTATTTGGTGAACTGTTTTTCTCTTACTATATATATTATATTCGATTTTGGACGCAGAGTTCGTTTTTTCAGCTAATTAAAGGCTCAGTTCACTCATTCTCATGTTGTTCCAATCCTGTAGGACTTTCGTTCATCTTCTGAACACAAATGACGATCTTTTTGATGAAATCTGAGAGCTTTCTGGCCTTCCATAGATAGCTATGCAACTGAAATTTTGACACTTCAAAAAGTTTAAAATATTGGTTCATCATATAAAGCGATCAAGCATTCAGAAAATGTGGACTAAACTGCTAAATTCATACGGATTATTTGTATAATCTCTTTATGAACTTTTTGAAGCATCAAAGTAGAGCTGCAGGATTAATCGTTAAAAGATCGCGATCTCGATTCGAGCATCCGCGTGATCTTATTTCAATAATGACAACGATTCGCTTGCGTCTTTGACAAAATCATACCGGAACATTCAAATATGTTTTGCACAGCTGACGGAAAGCTCTCAGATTTCATCAAAAAGATCTTCGTTTGCGTTCTGAAGATGAACCGAATTACGGATTTGGAAGTTCATGAGGACGAGTAATTTTAATGTTTGGGTGAACTAACCCTCTAAGTCAGTGTTTCAGCCCAAGCACCAGTTAATCATCCAATTTTTTTCTGAGGACCACCTAACAGAATCCCACTCTAACACGCCCCCCAAAAACAACAGAATAGGAAAGATAAACTAAATTTAAGTTTAATATGTAACTGCTTCGAGTCAAAAACTAATTATTCAAACACAAATGCAATGAAATGATCCATTTTTTCGTTATTAAAACACACTGACATCACCCCCCCGCCCGCGATCCAGTGCGGGTTAAGAGCTTGCCTAGTTTAAATCATCTTTTCGCGGACCACTAGGGGGCGATGGCACTTTTAAGAATTACTGCTCTAAGTGCATCATCTGGGTATTTACTAAAGTGTACTCTTTGGAATTTTCAGTGTGAATGCCATACTCGCACTATTTATACTACAAAATATGTAATAGTGCATAAATACGTGTTGCATAAGTACGATGACTTGATCTTTTAAAGTGCATGTTACTGTTAGCTCCAGCAGTGCCTTTGGGGTGAGCAGTGAGACTTGACTGAAAAGAGTCATTATTTTGCATCTCTGTTTGGCGTCTCTCCACTTCACCTTAAAATAGGACTCAGTGAGACAACAGTCGCAATTATCATACTTTTAGAGTAATCATGTCTCTAAAGAAATGGTGCTATAATTTAACTTTCTTTGGTGCCTGAGAGACCCTTCCTGACTCCTGAATGCAAGGGAAGATAGCAAATCTCTGGCTAATAACTGCAATTGCAAAACTTACTTTTCTAACTAATGGACCTGCGTTTAAATCCTTTAGATACGACTGCAGCTTATTTGGCTATAGGAATTGAATTGCTCTATAGCAGTTTTACTATGGGAGGATTTGTCATCATAATTCAAAGAGTTTTTCCAAATGCTTTTCCACAGAGCTGTCTGTGTTTTGGTCCAGATCCAGCGCTTCAGGCAGTCTTGGTGGATGTGTTTCAGTCTGGCTGGGGAACAGAGGTGGGGGAGATGCCACAAATATCCTCCGACAGACTACAGTTGTAACCAAGGAGAATATTGATTAGAACAAGAACTCGGGTCCATCTGTTTGATACTATTTGAAACTTTTCACTCAACATGAGCCAGATCAGTTAGAGACTAGGCTGTACTTTAAAGACTCCGTGATGTTGCATCGCTTTCAGGCGTTAGGGGCTAAGGTGTCATTAAAAGCGGTTTATTTTGTTTCATGAACAGTATGTATTTCTCCATGGAAACCAAATGCTGCTATTTACCTCGTTATCACGAAAGCTCCATTAAAGTGCGAGGTCTGCACGTGCGTACATCTCAGAACGAAGAGCTTTATTATGCACGATGAATGAGGAACGTCTCATGCATTAAGATCTTCAGAGCAGGGCAGCTTTATGACATTACAGTGAGGTAACACTGGATATAACCACTAGTTTGACTAACTTTTTGGATTCAAATTAGACCAATCTACCTTTTACTGACTTTAAAAAGTTATGAGCAGTCTTAAAACAAAAACAAAAAAGAATCTTTAGAGACTTCCTGTGAAATGTTATTACATTATTCACATCACATTTATCTAGAAAAATACTTTTATTTATTATTATAGAAAAATGCTTTTATTTTATTTTATTATATATTAATCCAGAATACAAACAATTCTTGTTTATTTATTTTCTAAAATAGAAAATAAGTGCTTTTATTTGTTTTCTGTTAATTAATCCAGAATATAAACAATTCTTATTTATTTTTATAAATAGAAAATAAGTGTTTTTATTTGTTTTCTATTAATTAATCTAGAATATAAACAGTTACAAAATAAGAATGATTAAGTACTTTTATGTATGTATTTAATAATTTAATAAAAAATCGGGTAACGCTTTACAATAAGGGTCATTAGTTAACATGAACTAATAATGAACTGCACTTCTACAGCATTTATTAATCTTTATTAATGTTAATTGCAACATTTACTAATACATTATTAACATAAACTAACAATGAACAACTAACTAACGTTAACGAAGATTAGTAAATACAGTAGCAAATGTATTACTCATGTTAGTTAACACATTAACTAATGTTTAACTAATGAACCTTATTATAAATCTTATAGTTTTTTATACCAAAATGGGAGAAAATTTGTTTTACAGTAGGATCACCAACTTTTGCTTGAAGGAAAGAAAAGTAGCTATATATATATGTGCATTATATCCTCTACCAGATTAGTGACCAATCAATTAATCAATTAGTTAGTGTTTCAAGCGCCTCAATGACCCGGTTGATTCATGTCAGTGCGAGTGTCTATTGCAATCCTGTATCATGGGGAGGAAGCACATGCCAGAGCTCCATCACTTCCATGAGGTCACCATAGCAACCCCGAGCCTTTTACCAGTCACTCGGGAATTCTGTTTTTGCACGGCTCACTTGCCAAGTAAGCAAGTCAACCCTTCGGCGGCTTGCCTTTCGCGTCTCTTTAGCAACCAGTTGCTATGCAGCTACTGTTGCCATGCTTGTGTGGAGGGATTTATGGGAATTGAGCTCCTCTATGCTGTGAAACTCTTTCTGTGATGTCTCCCACCCCAAAATAACTCTGAAATGGTTTGTTCGTCATGGAGACTTTCTCTTGATGACACGTGAAGCAGCTAACACTGACATTGTGTGTGTTTTTATGGAAACGTAAATAAGTGGAATTGTGTGGGATTCACCCACTGCCAGTCAGCTAGAGAGCGGGATTTAAAGCGACTGATGCCGCCATTCAGATCCGTGAGCTGCTGTCAAAGTCATTTCCACAGATCTTACAGATGCTCTGAGTCCTTGGGAGAGGGAATAAGTCAAAATGATGACAGTTCTGCAAAGCACAGCATTATGTAATGAGACGTGTGCGGCGTGGCGGAACAACAGCGATGCTTGTGTCTTTATGTAACTGTTTGAGGATCTTCTGTTCTGTTTTGTAAGTTGATCTTTTTTTTCTTGCTACTTAAGTTAAAGAGGGTGGGATGTTTTTTAAAAGGGTTTGAGAGGCCGTGCGTGAGTTTATTAAGAGGGCAGGTGGCTCTCTGTACCATCTTGGCAAAGCTGACTATCGTTTCTGAAGTCAATCTTTGGGCCATATATCATATTTTTGCTGGTTTCAGCCCGATGCAGTTATTTACATTCACATTTATTCATTTGGCACACGCTTTTATCCAAAGCGACTTACAAGGGGAGCAATTAGGGGTCAGGTGCCTTGCTCAAGTGCACTTTAGTCATGGTATCGAAGGTGGAGAGAGTGTTGTTTATTCACAATCACATCCTTCAATTCCTGCCGGCGTAGGAATCGAACCAGCAACCTTCAGGTTACAAGCCCGACTCCCTCACCATTAGGCCACGACTACCCTAAAGGGTTAGTTATCATTTTCACGTCCTGCGCCACATTATTTAAATAGCAAATGCCCATCTGTTCGCCCAGGGGCGTGCTGGTCTGAAAACATGGTGTGTTCAGGTGCATTGTTGACGTATTGCTATTTTGAGGCAACTGAGAACGACTGCAGCATTGACCGACTGGTCTAAAGTCAATGGCGCAGTATTTTTATTTTTTTTGTTATTTAAAGGCCGCATTAGTATATAGTCGCGTTCACAACGCGCATACACACACAGGGACGCAAACATTTTTAAATATTAAAAATAAAGGATTCCTCTCAGGAGAAGCGTTCAGTCTTTCCAACATGTAAATAGTAATCCGCCATGGTGCAAGCGTAACTGGTTTTTAAAGGGAATGGGAGATGACACTCTGATTGGTTTATTGTACATTACGCCCAAAAAACACCCATGACTCATTAAAGGGTTGGTTAATCATTAATTACTCACCCTCATGTCAAATGAAGATATTTTTGATGAAATCCAATGGTTCAGTGAGTCTCTATTGACAGCAAGAACACTTTCAGATGTCCAGAAAGATACTAAAACATATTTAAAACAGGTCATGTGACTACAGTGGTTCAACATTATTATTATAAAGTGACGAGAATACTTTTTGTGCGCCAAAAAAACAAAATAACATCTTTTCAACAATATCTAGTGATGGACGATTTTAAAACACTGATTCATGAAGCTTCACGAATCTTTTGTGTTGAATCAGTGGTTTAGTTCGCGTATCAAACTGCTGAAATCACGTGAAGTTTTGAAATTGCGAATCATTTATGACGTAGCGAAGCCTCGTTCACTGAAATCACGTGACTTTGGCGCTCCGAAGCACTGATTCGAAATAATTATAATTAGCAAAAATTGTATGTATAGCCTCTCAATTAATATTTCATAAAACATGCATGCATAAAAATAATGATAATTAAATGTTATAGTTTGAGAGTATGTTTACACGACAACGATGTACAAAAAATGGAAAAGTTTTTGCTTTTCGTTTTTAAAAAAGTTTTGCGCACAGACAACAACGTTGACCGCACGGATCCGCCAAAACGATTAAAAACACTGTATTCTGCTGCCAGGCCAGTAGGTGGCGATGTCACTGTAAAGAAATGCTACGCGCCTACAGACTGAACATGTAATACGCGTGCGCATGACTTCGCCGTTTTCGAGAATTCGCGTTTTTGTAGTTTATATGAAGACGATACAACCCGTTTTCAAAACGCAGTTGTCATGTAAATGAATTACTGAAACGCATAAAAAGTTTTCGTTTTTTTAGTTGAAAACGTTGTTTTGACCGGTCAACTTCCCAAAACTCTTTTATGTGATTTCAGAAGCTAAAACGTATGCAAATGTTGTGTTTTTGTGTTTTCAGTCGCATTATGCTTGCAATATAGAAGCATCATTTTAATAAACACTTGACTTGACAGTTTGTTCTGTGCAGAGTAGATTCTTTTGTCTGTTATCTTCCTTTGGGGATGAAAATACATGTTTTGGAAAAGTGCTTCTTTTTAAGGCGAGATGACATTAGCATCCAAATATGAAGGCTGTGCTGTTCATTTCACCTCCTGGAAACCTAAAGCATTTTATTTTGATCTTAAAACGGTTTGCTGTTCTTACTAAATCAAGGGTTTTAACCATTAGTCCACAGACTCTATGCTAAAATATTAAAAACTTCACTTTACAGTCATTGTCATAAATAAATTTTTACATCAGTTGCAGTGTTGTAATCAGATTACTTTTTTCAAGTGATTAGAAAACTATCGCATTGCTTTTAAGGAAAATCTGAGTTACTTTTTCAAATAAGTAACCCGAGTTGCTTTGTTTTCCCGTTCATTGACTCACACTGTGTTATTACACTAATATCAAACATGAATTATTCCAGAGAATCTGTCTGTGTTCAGCAGTCTGATAGCTTTATTCCATGACTGTTAGCTCATTACCTTATTTGCTCCCAACAATGTCAGGATTTAATTTGGAATCCCTGGACAACAAGAGTGGAAATTAAACGAGTATTTAATGAGAGAGGTATAATGATTCGGGCCACGAGGGGGACTGAAAGAACAGATGGACTGAATGATTAATGCGTTTGATAATATTCACTAAGTCAACAATGAATTTCTGTGACGTCTGATTTAAAGTTCTCCTGAACTCTGGAAGAATGTGAAATAGCAGGAACAGAGGAAACGGAGCAGACAGCGCCAGAGGTAAGAACCAAGATTTAAGAAAAATGCAATTCATTCAAAATATGTCTCAACTCACCTTTTCTGTGATGAACACTCTCAATTTCTGAATTATTTGGGGAAAACTGTTAAACTGTTCTTTCAACTTCATCAATGAATAATAAAAGAAAATGTGTCGTGGTTTCCATGAAAATATGAAGCAGCACAACTGTTTTCAACGTTGATTAATTCCTCTCCCTCATGTTGTTCTACACTCGTAACACCTTCGTTCATCTTCAGAACACAAATGAAGATATTTTTGATGAAATCTGATGATTCAGTGAGTCTCTATTGACAGCAATTGACCGTTCGCAAAGACCCGACAAGTCATGCACTCTCACGCCACACATCATGTTCTCACGCGGTGAAAAATACAACAACACGTGAAACAGTTTCATATTTAAAATATTGCAATTTTTTAAAGAAGTTTAATCAATAAATAGCGTCTAGTGTGTGTTTAATGTGTGGTGACAGATCGCTGTAGCTCCTCGTGAACCGATCATCTCTTCATACTAGTTCATTTATAGCATCAAATAAACATGAATGAACATCAGAAGGAATGTTGTTTCAAGCGTGGAAAGACGTGAGGACACACAATTTATCAAGTTCACCAACGTTAATCTACTAACTCCCCTGACTGCTTTGATGGACAAAATGGTGGATTCAGGGTTATGATTGGTCAGATCGCCTGTCAATCAAACTGCGAAGTGTCAATTAACACTTTCAGATGTCCACTAAAACATATTTAAAACAGTTCATGTGACTACAGTGGTTCAACCTTAATATTATAAAGCCACGAGAATACTTTTTGTGCGCCAAAAACCCAAAATAACGAGTGGTAAACGAATTATTTACTACAAACGAGGCTATAACGAATCCTCGTTCACTGAAATCACGTGACTTTGGCGCTCCGAACCACTGATTCGAAACAAAAGATTCGTAAAGCTTCAGTGTTTTGAAATCGTCCATCACTAGATATTGTTGAAAAGTGAGTTTTTTTGCCGCAAAAAGTATTCTCGTCGCTTTATAACATTAGGTTGAACCACTGTAGTCACATGAATAAATTTTTAAATATTTTTTAAACGTTTTAAATATGTTTTAGTGGACATTTAGTGTTCATTATCTTTCTATCAATAGAGACATTTCATCAAAAATATCTGTGTTCTGAAGATGAACGAAGGTCTTACGGGTGCAGAACGACATGAGGGAGAGGAATTAATGACTGAAGTTTCATTTTTGGGTGAACTAACCCTTTAAGAAATGTTTCTTGAGCAGCATTTTCCAATGATTTCTGAAGGATCACGAGACGCTGAAGAATCCGGCTTTGTATAATATTGTAAATAGTTATTGTTTCACAATATTATTGCATTTTTGGTGAAATAAATGCAGCCATGGCAAGTTTTTTCAAATCTTACCGACCCCAAACTATTCATTTACATGGATTGTTATGTTTTAGTTTAGTAGGCTAAAACTGGACTCAGTACAGCTCCTCTCAGGGTCAGAAATGATCTTTTGATTAACATCGACCTTGCTCCACCTCTAACGAGCAGTTCGGACGATAGTCCCTCCCATGGTTATGAATAATACATGACATTACAGTTGGTCAAGACTCCAGGCAGAGGTTTGACACAGACAGCAGCGCATTCACACCGCAGTGATGCTGCATCGCTCTCGATTGATTCAATAACAAACACACACCGGCGTTACTGCTCTGTAGAGCGGAGGAACCGCACAATGTTCAGCCCAAGTATGCACGGAAGGGACCGGAACGCGTATTTTGTGGCTGGTGGAGGGCTGTCATGAGAAAAAGCTCGCGAAGGAAACATATCTCTCAGGTTACACCGGTGAGGTGGGACGGAAAGTAGAAGATAAGCAAGGTAGGCTACGACTGCGTGTGTGTGTGTGTTTATCCAGGATAAAACCTTTCCCGCACCGATTTTCACACATACTTGATTCGAATCATTCCGTGTTTCGTAGCATCTCTGCTGGATAGCCTACATTTTTATTGTTAAACTATTTAAACAACAATTTATTTTACGTGAAACGATCATTTGTGCAATTTTACTAGACCAACATTGGTTTTAAACATTTATACAATCGCCTCACTTGATGCTTGTATAGAAAATGAATTGCCTGTTGTGTTAGTGTGAATCACAAAACTCTTCAAAGAAGTTTTTCACACTATTATTTGGTACAGATGTAACTCACTTATGATTATATTAAAGACTACATGAAATCTTTTGGTAACACTTTATTTTACAGTGCCATGTACTTACTATAGTAATAACAGTAAATTATGCATAATTACAAGTAACTAACTCTAACTAGTAAGTACATGTGGTTAATTAATAGTACTCAGTACTTATGAGTAATTAGAAATGTAACTACGGCACTGTAAAATAAAGTGTAACCAATCTTTTTTCTAAATACATGTTATATAAGGCTAGACGATATCATCTATTCATATATTTTTTAAAAAAATTACCTCGTAATTGTCAAATATCATTTTTTTTCTACATGCCCAGCATGTTTGTGGAAGAAGATGAGTCAATATATCTGTTTAATTTACATTAAATATGGTAAACGAGCTGTTACTGATGTTTCTAAATTGTTGATCAAATTCAGTGCGCGTACAGGACAGTTTCCAGACTCGTGTAATTAAGGATAATGTTGTTTTATCACGGTCCAGTTTCCATTGGTGTTGAAGTTGAACAGGAACTGAACATGAGCTGGAGTGCGGAGATAACACCAGCATTAAAGGCCAAGACCTTGTCCTGCAAGTCTTTTTCCTAACCAGTATTTTAAATGGGACAAGTAACGTGCAATAGTTTTGTATGGGTAGCAGCGTGGTCTTATGTATAGGAATAATAAAGTTTATGTTTGTTTTAAAGTGATGCTTGAGGACCAGTTTCATTCTGTCATGCCTGACCAGTATAACTGATTTAATGCATCACAAATCCCCCTCAGACGATCCATAAAGACATTTTATTGCAATTTTACATGAATTATTAAGAACTCTATTAGCTGAAATACATAAGCAGTACAAAACATGACATTTATAGATAAGAGAAACACTTTGAAAGTAGCGGAGGTTGCGTCTTCAGTAATGTGTGCACTACTAAAACAGCTTTCAGATGTGTTTAAAACACTTACAGATTAAATAACAGATTTCTTTAATTTTAGATTTCTTTGACAAAATATAAATATCTTAAGAATGCTTAGTTTTAAGCTCTGAAGTTTTAAGGGCAGTGATGATTGAGAGATGTTCCTCAAAAGCCTTGATTTTTCTAAAAAACAAATATCTACGGAGATAATCAAGTACTTCAGATCAGTAGTTTGTTTTTATTGCTAACAATATATAAGTTATTGCTACATTTACTTTATACAAACCAGTAGATTTCACAGAAAAAAGGATAATTTTTACACTAAAAGGCTTTTTACTTGCTAAAAAAGTAGTAATGAATCAGATGACAGAAGGCGTATTAGATTGTACAACAGGTTTTTCTGCAAAGTTCTGCCAAAGCTCCTTCAGGGGTGCGTTTGTACATTCAGACAGCCTTCACATATGTTTATAGCCAGTAACTAATAGGCTGAATGGTTTTGGTATAGCATTGTTTCTCCCTCAATAGAAATCAAATTCGCACTAGTTGCCACCGAAACCGCCCTCACTCACACATCTTTTTTACCTTCTGCTCGACTCTTTTGTATGGTCAATCTAGCTTGTTCTGCTTGTTCTCACTCCCTGTAGATTCTGGCTCATTTGATGTTATGAGAGCAGAAAACGGTCCTAATGTGCCGGAAGTAGAGGTGGGTTTCTGTCCCGTGGGCTTCTGCTGAGTCATTTTCTCTGGGTGATGAGGAAAATGGAACTCTGTAAACAGCCAATCAGAAAGCCCGAGGATAGCATTGTGGGCCGGTGCTGTACATGGCTGTGGGATATGAGAAACCTGATTTTCACAGCAGGCGTGAGAGTGTTCACGTGTGAGTGGTAATGTTCAATTTGTAAGAAATAGAGAGAGAGAGAGAATACTCCATCTCAGAATGTAAAATGTCATGAATTTTTTTTTTTTTTTTTTTTGGTTTCGGTGAAATGAGGCGAAGCATCAATGAGTCTGAAGTGAATTGCTGTAATGATGAGTGATAATGATTTGTCTCTGGCAGATTCTTGGACATATTCTCTCTGATGCGGCAATATAGGCTCTACTTCTGCAAAACTACATGCATAAATGTACCAGTACATACAATTCACTGCATTTTCCAGCTGAAATGAACACTAGTGGTAACAACTTTTATTCCTTTTCACCAAAATATTCGTTACATGGGCAGATTATTGATTAATAAATACTTGCACAATATGATCTCAAAACACTTTCCATAGTTTATGATTTGTAAACTAGTACATTTTGTTGTTTGCGTCACATAATCAGCTCCATATGTGTGGCTTTTTTGATGTAGTAAACTTGCTCGAGAGCTCACCTGGTACAGCATTGTGATGAAAGAGCTCATACTGTAAAGAGGTTGTTTCAGCAAATGCATTTTTAGCTCACATTTGCTTTTATTAACCCTATCAGTTGGTTAATTGTAGGTGTTATGTTGTTTTCAAACACTAGGGCATTAACCTTTTAGCGCCACACACACCAGACATTTCATTTCCAGCGTAATCCCAGCTAATAGGGAACATTCTCAGATCTTCCCTAACGTCCTGGTTCTCTTAAAGTAGTGAACAAACATACTTCCAGTAACGTTAATAGAACGTTCATACAGAGTTATCTGGTCTTTATTAATGTTCTCAAAACATTAGCTCAGAAGATTGTGGAATGTTTCATGGAATTTTTTTTTTTTTCTGAAAAGATGACTATCTTCTTTCAGACGAACAATGGGGGGTCACATTTTGAAGCCCCCCCCCCAAAAAATGCGTCTATCCATCACAAAAGTAATCCATACGGCTCCAGGGGGTTAATAAAGGCATTCTGAAGCAAAGCGAGGTGTTTTTGTGTTTTTTTTTAAACTTTATTAACTATAATAACTAGCTTCCAGCAGACGACTGTATGTATGAATTTGCAGCGGAAGAGTAACCTCTGACGCGACGCAGTGACGAACATGGAAGCGCTGAGCGTTGACTCTTCGCAAACAGTTTGACAGGCAACCTGACCAATCATAACCCTGAATACACCATTTTGTCCGTCAAAGCAGTCAGGGGAGTTAGTAGATTAATGTTGGTGAACTTGATAAATTGTGTGTCCTCACGTCTTTCCGCGCTTGAAACAACATTCCTTCTGATGTTCATTCATGTTTATTTGATGCTATAAATGAACTAGTATGAAGAGATGATCGGTTCACGAGGAGCTACAGCGATCTGTCACCACACATTAAACACACACTAGACGCTATTTATTGAAACTGTGCGAGATTAACATCCATCTGTTTCTGATCACTCTTTTAGCATCACTCACTGGATATATGCTTTTGTGCAACATGCAACAAGCAACATAATATAATTTTGCAGAAATGCTTTTTTTTTTCTTTCCCAGTGAGCCTGGGTTGTTTTGTTCTCTCTATAAAGGGTCTGCTCCATTCTTACCGGTGTATTGTCCCTTGAAGTTGGGTGACTTCAAACTGCGTTTTGACAAGTCTTGTCAAAAGTGCTCCTTTACTTGAGTTGATCTAGTTCAGCTTCACTCGCTGCAGAACAGTAATGATCGGTCCTACTGCAGGTGAGCTGTACATCTGCTGATTTTTTTGTTAGTTTCAGGCATGCTTCTAACTCCGAAACCCAGGGATTAAAGAAAATTCTGAGTTTCCCACTCGTAATTATGACTTTGGGGTGACGCTCGAAATATGATCTTTCCGAAAGCACCATTATTGTACCCAGAACATCTATAATGAAGGTGCACCAGGCAGTGTGACGGCTTTAGTTATGGTATTCGATGAAGGTCAGAATAGATGAGGAGAAACATTATGATGAAAAGGCATACAAAAAATAGCAATCACAATCAGGGGCGTAATTTCCACTGGGGACAGGGGGGACATGTCCCCCCCACTTTTCAAAATCCTGTTTGTGTCCCCCCCACTTTCAAATTCGTTTGTTATGATTTTTTTGACCGCGCTCCGTCATCGCCACGGAGCAGGACCGAGCCTGTGTCGATGCGCGCGTCCGCTTCCAGGAACGTCGCGTCACACGCATGCACAGTGTAAACACAAACAGACTGAAAGTACCGGTACTACTGAGCAGCTAGTATTGCAGTCAGTCATGAAACGCCAGCAACAGATGACTTTAATGTCTTCATGGATGAAAAAAAAGAAAGGAGATGTGAGTTGGTTGATTAGTAAATTAGCTCAGGTCAGGATAATTGTATTTTCTGTCTACAGCTGTTGATGCTAGCCTAACGCTGACTGACTAACGTTTACACACTGTTGCTAGGTAACGTTAACTTCACTTAGCTATACATTAATGTTGCATTCTGTGTAGTGTACCATGAAAAGCATTTTCTGTCAGCAATTAAATGTTTTTCTAAACTTGGGCTATTGTTGTTCACCTACAATATTTGTTAATCTAAACTGTAATTTAATTTTAAAATTAGCCTATTATTTAGCCTATAAAAAAATATCTGACGACATTCGGACTGCCAACACCTCTCACAGGAAGACGTAACTGTGTTTTCATTACTGAATGATTCAGCGTTTTGAACGAATCAGTTGAGTTAAAGATTTAATGACCCATTAATAAATAAATGCCTAATTCACTTAGTTGCCTACAAATCTTTTTGGCAGAATTTAGTAATATAAATAACTTAATTATTTCCTTGATTTTGTATCACAATATTCCCTAAATGTATGTAAATACAAATGTCAAATCGAAATTTTGTCAAACCCATTTTGTGTCCCCCCCACTTCTCAAACCAAAGTTACACCCTTGATCACAATCATTCCCATTCGGACAGGATTAGATTTCTCAGAGGACCCCTGAGTTATTTGACAAACAATAGGTAATTTACTCCATAATACTTGCAGAGCTTGTGTGAGAGAAACACAGATGTGTTTGATTGAGGCAGAATTCAAATCAAAAAGTACATCTGTGAAACACAAATGTACCTGACCTCCTCAGGGAAAACTGTGTCTGTCTGAATAGAATTTTGTGCTCTATTTTCAGATATTCAGTTATATGATTTTGTGTGTTTCTGTGAGGATGTCTTCAGTAAGTCCTGAGCAAATCCCTGAAGTGCTTAACCTCGAGCACGGGTGCTTCTTAAACCAATTAGCCAGCTGCTGTCCCAGCAGATAATTAAGGGTAAATATGTTCATGTGTGTGATTGTGGCGGACTAGCTCAATGTGTGTGATTCATCTTTTTGTAAAATTTGTGACATTTTTGTCACAAATGATAGTTGAATAACTTTGCCTTCCTGTGATAATCAGCAGGGTCATGCCAACTCAACCAGAGGCCCTCGGCTCAAGTTTTTGATTTTGTTAATATTTTTTTGTTGAAAGACAAACATAAATAGTGATAAAATCCAAAATATTAAATGTCACAGATGTACATTTACTGAGTAATCCATTATTTTGTAGAGAGAATCTTCGCAAACAGTTTGATTGACAGGCGATCTGACCAATCCCCGAATCCACCATTTTATCCGTCAAAGCAGTCAGGGGAGTTAGTAGATTAACGTTGGTGAACTTGATAAATTGTGTGTCCTCACGTCTTTCTGCGCTTGAAACAACATTCCTTCTGATGTTCATTCATGTTTATTTGATGCTATAAATGAACTAGTATGAAGAGATGATCGGTTCACGAGGAGCTACAGCGATCTGTCACCACACATTAAACACACACTAGACGCTATTTATTGATTAAACTTCTTTAAAAAATTGCAATATTTCAAATATGAAACTGTTTCATATGTCTGTCGACGTGTTGTCAGTGTCCTCTTTGCTCCTCGATGTATTTTTCACCACGTGAGAACATGATGTGTGGCGTGAGAGCACATGACTTGTTGCACATAGCAACAGTAACTAAAGGGGGCGTGTCTTTGCGAAGGGTCAATTTTCACCTGAGATATGGAGCCAATTTACAGGGCTGTAAAAATGACTTTAGAAAGATGACAGCGTCATTATTTTATTTTTACACAAGGTCTATTAGTAAAATCTGTTGACTTTAGCCATCTTTGTTTCATTATACGTATGCCAACAGTGACAGTTCAAAAATGGTAAAAAGCACTTTTTATGTTTTTTACCTCAAGTTTTATTAAATTATTAAATATATCTTGACCCACTGCTACAAGATAGTGGACTACTCTGTAAATGTACATCTGTGACATTTAATGTTTTGGATTTAGCCTATGTTTGTCTTTCTACTGAAAACTTTTTTATCAAAATCAAAAATTTGAGCTGTTTCAGTTTCTGAAATTTGGTTGATTTGACACAGAATGACTCAGAACCACAGACAGCAACATAGTGTTGGCCCATATCTGGTACACGTGGATTTCACACAGATGTGGGCTGGATCTGGGCCGGCACTATGTTGCTATCTGGGTAATGTCTACTGATATATTTTATATAAAAATAAAAGTCCCAAAAGGTTTTTTTCCCCGCATCAATGCCATAGAAGAGCCATTTTTGGTTCCCCAAAGAATCTTTCAGTGAACAGTTCTTAATAGCACCACAGTGTGAACTCTTTTCCACTATAAAGACCTTTTTGTGCAATGAAAAGTATATTTTTTATAAGTTTATGTGAGTGGATATAAATGGCAGGTTATGGCCGTTCTCAAGAACACCGAAACCTCTTTCACTTGAGTTCCTTTGGAGGTCTAAAAATACATACACCTGACCTTAATAAAAAAACACTTAAACACATACTATATCTTTCTGTGCCTTATGAATAAATCCTGTAATATTGTCCACTGGAGATTGTTCTGTAATAGGCAATCCACGTAATTGAATTCCCTGTGCGTGGTGATTTTTTTATTTGTTTCTGTGGTCAGGTTGGTTATTTGACTTTTTGATATTTCAGTCTCACTGCCTTTTCTCAAGCATTGCATTAGTCAGATTTGTATTCAGTAACACTGTGTGATATTTCCAGTTGATGTAAGGTTAATAGGAGCCACAACTTCTGTGGGAGCACATTTCCCCTCAAAATTCATTTTTATAGTGGCATTTGTTGAGAGATTTAATTTACTCTATCAGATTTTATGATTCCCTGGTTATTTATTCACAGCAAGTGTTTTATTTTGCTTTTTCATCACTGTATTATTATTATTATTATTTAGGCTCTTTGTGATCACATCCAGGAAAGGCCATTTATTTCAGCTTTGATAAATAACTATTTATGTATTTGCTCTGAAATGCTTCAAAATGGTAATTTCAGAGGTACCGTCATTTCAAACAAACAGCCATTATTGACAGAAATGCTCAATGCTGAAATATGTAAAATATTTTTAAAGGTCTATTGAACATATCCAAGGGATGTTTTCCTGTTGATTTTCACTAAATGAACACAAGGAAGAATGACTTTTTATTATTGTCAGTTAAATACATCGTCATGAACGGCAATAAAGTGCAACAGTGCCCGCCCATTCATTTGTTCCATGGGGATTTCAAAAAAATATTTTTTTAAAGCATTATAAGCCATGAACCAAGCCAACCAGCTGCGAGGAGAATCATAAAGTTACAAACTTTGGTTTGAAGAAAAAAGTTTTTAAAAATCAGAAAAAAAATATACAAAGGTACAAGACTGTGTACTTGATGGCTTTAGAGGTGAAAAGAACTACAACCCCATGAAGCATTGCAAACAGCATAAACAAACTAAAAACGATGGAGAAATATACATTTTTTATTTAAAAATGTAATACGTATATATATATATATATATATAATATATATATACACGTTTATGCATATATCTTCAAATATTTAAGTACTTTGAGAGCATCGGGAGGCCGTCTCGATTACGTTATTCACAGTGCTTCATGGCAGTGAGCAGAGCTAACGAGATCATTTGCCATGTTTTGCTTGTTTCAATTCTCTGATTGGTGGAATTTTTCTGTAGAGAATCATGGGTAATGTAGTTTTTCAACACAAATTTGGCTTTTAAATACGATTATTTTAAAACTAAGTTGAAATAATGGCTTAAACAGAAGCAAATATTATCGATTAACCTCGTAGCTCACAGTAAGGCTGTCTTTAAAGGTTTATGAACCCAACTTTTGCGCTCTATATATATGGATATATAATCAGTTAAGTCAAGTCAAGTGAGCTTTATTGTCATTCCGCTATATGTAGAGACATACAAAGGACTATCGTGCCTCGCAGGACCACGATGGTATAAACAATATAAATTAAATATAAACAAAGGACATTAAGGGCACGGGGACATTAATCCTTTTACAATTCTCTAACAATATGACAGATTCACATTTAAACAACAACAAAAAAAATAAACATAAGAGGCTGCTTTAGACAACTGCAATGTATGTGCATGTAAAGATATGTGTTTCTAGGTGAGCCTGGGTTACAGAAAGGAGAGTAGTGTGCATAAGAAATGTAAAGAGTTCTTAAGAAGAACAGTCCTTGATCATTAATTGTATTAATGTTTGAACAATGCTATACTGAACTTTGAAAATTTTGAGTGATGATGCAAATGAATCATTGGATCAGAATTGAATCATTTAATCAAATTATCAATTAACCTTTTTTTTTCGACTAAACAGGCACTGCATCACCAGCAAAATCCTCACACATGTATTCTGAATAGTCGATATATAGCCAATCCCTAATTCAATTCAGTGTATAAAAAAAAAAAGCAGCTGCTTTTTTGTTTTTTTGCATTTTAGAGTGTGTGGTTTAATGGATCCATTTTTCATAGATCAACTTTTAATGCACAAAATCTTCTTTTGACGCCAGTTGGAAGGAATGAAAAAGGGACTTTGGATGAAGCGATCCAGCCAATAGAAAAGCTCCATAAATATTGCCTCATTTCAGCAAGAAATGAGTCAGTAGGAAGGAGAAAGAAGTAAATATTTTATTTAGCTACTGTCAGTTTTGCCAGAGATCCATATGCTGCCTACGTTCCATATGCTTCCTTTTGAGTCCTTGCTGAAGAGTATATATATTTAGATCCTCTGAATGGATTCAGTGCTCCATTACATACATTTGTGGAGAATACAGGCATGCAATGTAGACAGTCTGTTACAGTTCTAGTTTAATGTTAGGCGTGATTAAGCTTGATTTATTACAAAAAATGTGCGATTAATTGGCTATTTTTTAATTGATTGACAGCACTAATAGGAAGCGACAGTAGGTTAAAGCCAAACTGTTTTTATTTTAACAATTTTGTTCTTTTAATGAGGCTTTTTTTCCTTAGTTGTTCGTAGTTGTGCCATACTGACATTTTTGACGTAATGCCCCCCAAAACATTCAAAATAACAATCATGATCATCATTGAAAAGAAGGATTCAAGAAACTGTCAGACTTATTCACTTCTTTTTATTCTTAGTTTCGTTTTCATGAGTCACATGTGTTCCTTTGGTTGAGTTTCCTGCCACTCATCAGTTTCCATGGACACTAATCATCGCCACAGCTGTTCATCTTTTAGTTAATCACCATGTGTTTAAAAGTTCACTTTTAATCACTTGTCCGGTCTTGTATACGTTAGCACTTGTTTGTGTGCTTGCCTGTTGGATTGATATTAATCACTGCATTGGAACTTACCTTGATCTTCATCATATCTATCTGAACCTTGCTAACAGAATCTTAGTATGAAATACAATTTTTAAATATTTGTTAGTAAATAAATAGATGTTTGCAGCTTGAGCAACATGACACTCTAATCATGATCCCAAAATAAAGCAGGGTTTGTCTTAGGGCTGCCACTTATGACTATTTTTATATCGATTAATCTATCGACTAATTTATCGCTAATCGATTAATCTATCCACTAATTTATTTATTAACATATTGACTAATTTATTGATTAATCGATTAATCTATTGGCTACTTATTAATCAATTAATCTATCGACTAATTTATCGATTACGCTATTGGCCAATTGATCAATTAATCGATTAATCTATCGGCTAGTTATTAATCGATTAATCTATCGACTAGTTTATCGATTAATCTATTGACTAATTTATTGGTTAATCAATTAATCTATCGGCTAATTATTAATCGATTAATCTATCAGCTAATCTATCAATTAATCGATTAATCTATTGAGTAATTTATCGATTAATCTGTCTGCCAATTAATCGATTAATCTATTGACTAAATTATTGATTAGTCGATTAATCTATCGACTACTTATTAATCGATTAATCTATCGACTAATTTTCCGCCAAAAATCAACAGTTTATCTTAAGAAGATTTTATTTAACTTTATTTAACGACAGGCCTAGTTTGTCTGAAGGGTCTTGAACCACACTGAAGCTTGTTGTTTGCGATGTTCGATCATGAAAGCGAAAGATGAACTGATGTGACATCATTTTAAACTAAATCAGGCCAAAACGAAGTTCGTTTTGTGAGTTTGAAACAGCTTTCATGAAAAGTTTGCAAACGCCTTCGTACAACCATTGGTCTGGGATGATAACGTAATAGGGGGTGTACGCTGAGGCTCCGCCTTCTTTCACGTGAAACTCTTCTCTCGTTTCGTCTGTTGAGTAAGATAAGGTAAGGTAAGATCTTGAACACACTGTATACCTGATTTATGAAATGAAGCACTGACACTGTTTTTTATGTTTGATACTGTATAGCTGCTTGCTTTTAAGCACTCTATTGAATAAAATGCCATATAAATAAACATGACATGACTTTACTAGAGTGCTTTTTTGCAGAGCTTATCCTTACATACCCATGTAATCATGATCAGATACTTTTCTTATGCTTTCTCTTTTCATTTTTGTTCACGAGTTCACACTTACAAATAATCAGATAGAGTAATTAGTATGCATATTTGGCGTGCTGTCCGAGGAGAGGGCTCCGAGCTCGGTATTTGGCCTGAACCCAGAGTACTCTGGTTTAGGGAGTAACCAGGCAAGTGTGAGGAGACGGGGTGGTGGAGGGATGCTGAAAACTGTCCAGAAGCATCAGTGAGTCGACTATGTCAATATATATAGGTCTCCGCTCATGCTGATCGGGGAGACGTGTTGATTGCTCGGTTGGAGTGATGTGATGATTAGTTAGATCATTTGAATGTGTTCCGAACTTTGTTAATAAAACATAATTCGTGTTTATTTAGTTACTGAGAGGAAAGCACGCGTTACATTACTCAAGTTTAGAAACTTAATCTAAATACTTTAGAATACTTTGGAATACTAATAAGTGTGGAACAAACAAAAAAGGTCATTGCAAGTTTTTATCTCACAATTCTGACTTTTTCCCTCAATTAATTATGAATTACGAGATATAAACTCAGAATATTGAGAAAAGTCAGACTTATGAGATATAAACTCACAATATTGAGAAAAGTCAGAATTATGAGATATAAACTCGCAATATTGAGAAAAGTCATAATTATGAGATATAAACTCACAATATTGAGAAAAGTCAGAATTAAGAGATATAAACTGACAATATTGAGAAAAGTCAGAATTATGAGATATAAACTCACAATATTGAGAAAAGTCAGAATTATGAGATATAAACTCACAATATTGAGAAAAGTCAGAATTATGAGATATAAACTCGCAATATTGAGAAAAGTCAGACTTATGAGATATAAACTCACAATATTGAGAAAAGTCAGACTTATGAGATATAAACTCACAATATTGAGAAAAGTCAGACTTATGAGATATAAACTCACAATATTGAGAAAAGTCAGAATTAAGAGATATAAACTCACAATATTGAGAAAAGTCAGAATTATGAGATATAAACTCGCAATATTGAGAAAAGTCAGACTTATGAGATATAAACTCACAATATTGAGAAAAGTCAGACTTATGAGATATAAACTCACAATATTGAGAAAAGTCAGACTTATGAGATATAAACTCGCAATATTGAGAAAAGTCAGACTTATGAGATATAAACTCGCAATATTGAGAAAAGTCAGAATTAAGAGATATAAACTCGCAATATTGAGAAAAGTCAGAATTATGAGATATAAACTCACAATATTGAGAAAAGTCAGAATTATGAGATATAAACTCGCAATATTGAGAAAAGTCAGAATTATGAGATATAAACTCGCAATATTGAGAAAAGTCAGACTTATGAGATATAAACTCACAATATTGAGAAAAGTCAGAATTAAGAGATATAAACTGACAATATTGAGAAAAGTCAGAATTAAGAGATATAAACTCACAATATTGAGAAAAGTGAGAATTATGAGATATAAACTCACAATATTGAGAAAAGTGAGAATTATGAGATATAAACTCGCAATATTGAGAAAAGTCAGAATTATGAGATATAAACTCGCAATATTGAGAAAAGTCAGACTTATGAGATATAAACTCACAATATTGAGAAAAGTCAGAATTATGAGATATAAACTCGCAATATTGAGAAAAGTCAGACTTATGAGATATAAACTCGCAATATTGAGAAAAGTCAGAATTATGAGATATAAACTCGCAATATTGAGAAAAGTCAGAATTATGAGATATAATCTCGCAATATTGAGAAAAGTCAGAATTATGAGATATAATCTCGCAATATTGAGAAAAGTCAGAATTATGAGATATAAACTCAGAATAATGAGAAAAAGAAGTCAGAATTGTGAAATGCAAACTCACAATTGTGAGGGAAAAAAACAAATTGTGAGAAAAAGTAGCAGTGACGAGTGAATTATAAAATGACTCACAAAACATGAAAACAGTCGTGGATCATCAGGTCATGACAGGACAGTTCAGTTGACAGTTGGGCAATTTTTATATAAATTCAGTCATTTTGTCTTGTTCAGGACAGAACTAAATAAAAATAACAACATTTTTATGATCCCTCTTAAAAGTATTAAAATGTTGATGAAAACGAACTCCACTTTTTCAGACGGTCAGAGTCAGAGAATCACCAATTGCTGTTTAAATGACATTAAAACTCAAAGTAATCACTTTGGTAATCTAAAACACTTTTCAGATGTAACTGTAATCTGATTACCACCCATTTAAAATGTAACTGTAATGAAATACACTTACTCACATTTTGTATTTTAAATACGGAACTAAGTTACTTGTATTTCGTTACTCCCCATTTTTAAAGTATAACTCTGATTGTGTTTGACTGAAAGAAGAAAGTCATATACATCTGGGATGGCTTGAGGGCGAGTAAATTATGGGATATTTTTCATTTTTCATTTTTTTTTCATTTTTCATGTTTCTTTTTCAAAAACATTGATGGTGCATTATTAATAATAATAATAAGAATTGTTATTTTCTCTTCATATTTTCATCAACAGTATAATTTCATTATCGACATAACTTGTTTTATCGATTAATCGTGCTTCAGTACAAAAACACCCTGGTAAATTCATCTGTCACAGTGTTTGTTCCATATGCAAAATTTGCAAAATTTTCAATTTATGATGAATCAAAAGAAAGAAAACTGTTTAACCCTGTAAAGTCTGACATATTGTTTGAAAATTGAGACATTTAGACAAAAAAAATGCAATTTGGTGCAGATGCTGATATTTATATGTCCAAAAAGTAAGATAAAATTCTGATAGCTTGTTATATAAATCACTGAGAACTTCATAACAGTACAACAGAATTGTTGAAACAAAATTAATAGCTGGCTGATAAAATCTGACAGAGTAATCCATTATTCATAGATCAACCTTGATGGACGAAATGTTCTTTTGAGGCCGGTTTGAAGGAATGGAAATTCATGTTGAATGCCAAGCAGTTGGATAGCATTATCGGTAATATTTGTGATTTCCGTCTTTGTCCTCGATTGCTCTGGTTCCTGTTGCCTCTGTGGCGACCACCATATGTGTCATCACAGCAATTACTCCCCGTAACGTCTCAGTTAGAGTCAATCATGGAGATAATGAATACGCAGGGGTCTCTACCGGTGTGGTTTGCGCCTCCTCCACACGGAGCCTCCCTTAGCGAGCAGGACTGATTCATACATATTTTATGTGTGAATATAGTCATTATCATCACTGGCTGACTCTCTGTCTCCACATTTGCTGTCTAGTTATATGACACCAATTTAAAGGTGCTCGTCAGCTTTTGATGGTGAAATTACAGTGCTTGTCCGTGTGATGGTGCAATTACAGTATCGACTGCGTTTGTACACACTGATGACGGTTGCATAAACAGAAAATTAGAGTGGATATGTAAAACAGAGATGATTTCGGGTGTGTGCGTGGCTGTGAATGTGTTTTCAGGTTAATGGTCGTCCACCTACAGTCATCTCTGATGGATCGACGAGCTTCAGATCACTCAAACTCTGAGGAACGAACCGTTTAAAACAGCTTTGCACGCAACAGAGCTTATGATTAAAAGCCTCATCGAGTGGATGCGGTCTCGTTTCAGTCTGGGATTGAATGAGGGAATCTTCTATGATGAACAAGCCCATCTTACTTTTGTAATGTGATGCATATAGTGAAACAGGATAAGTGGAGACAAAGTCTGTTTGCGTTTTGGGCTTTTTCAGTCTGATGCAAATTCATTTTTCATTTGATGGCTTTCCCTTTGAACACAGTTCGCTTTATCAGCAAGAAACCAATGCTGTGTTGGAGTTTGCTGCTATATTAACACATCATTTATTCAAACCAAGTTGCATAGTCAAGGTCGCACCGCACTTTGGTTCGTTTTTGTGCAGTTTATTTTCACTTATTTTGTGCAAGTGTATGGATTTAATCCATTATAAAACCTTTTTTTTAATATATAAAATATGAAACTTTAAAAGAATCAGTGTTGTTATTGTTAAATGAAACTATTAAAAATATTTTTTTTGTTAAAGGCACAATATGTAAAACTTTTATATTAAAATATCCAAAAAACACTTGCATGGTGTTATATATTTCATTCAGCTGTGTACTTACATTATCCTAAATGTTTCCAAGAATTTGTATATTTAGAGAAGTTCACAATTTTAAAGTTTTTTGCGACAAACTTCAACTTGACAGAGACGGTGCTCTTGCACGTTATTAGACTAGGGGAGCAAATGTTGCAGGATTTTATTTGAACCACCATTTTCAAAAGTTTGTTGCATGCAGTAAGAGTTATGATGTTTAATTAACAAAGTTCGGGAGGATCAGGTGCAGATAATTAACCATATCAGCACAAGTGGAGAGCTTTCAGTTAATCAACTCAATCAATGACAGGAGGTATAAATACAGCAGACTCACCTCTGTTCGTCTGAGAGTTTACCAGCATCCCTCCTCCACCCCATCTCCTCACTAGAGGAGTTATCCATCTAGTTATATTACAACCAGGGGGGGAGTACTCGAGTTCGGGCCAAAATTCCGAGCTCGGAACCCTCCCCCTGGACAGCACACCACATACGCTTAAACCTTTACTCTTCTTAATTATATGTAAATGTGAACTCGTGAAGTTTGCTATTCGAATCAACAATGGAGTTTAAAAAATTTACCGACAACGACGTTCAGGCTTAATTAAAGGGTTAGTTCACCCAAAAATGAAACTTCAGTCATTAATTCCTCACTCTCATGTCGTTCTACACCCGTAAGACCTTCGTTCATCTTCAGAACACAAATGAAGATATTTTTGATGAAATCTGATGGTTCAGTGAGTCTCTATTGACAGCAAGATAATGAACACTTTCAGATGCCCAGAAAGACACTAAAAAATATTTAAAACAGTTCATGTGACTACAGTGGTTCAACCTTAATATTATAATGTGACGAGAATACTTTTTGTGCGGCAATAAAACTTAATAACGACTTTTCAACAATATCTAGTGATGGACGATTTCAAAACACTGATTCATACGAATGTTTTGTGTCGAATCAGTGATTCGGTTCGCGTATCAAACTGCCAAATCAAGTGAACTATTGAAAATGCAAATCACTTATGAGGTAACGAAGCCTCGTTTATTGAAATCACGCTCCACTGATTCGAAACAAAGATTCGTAAAGCTTCATGAATCAGTGTTTTGAAATCGTCCATCACTAGATATTGTTGAAAAGTCGTTATTTTGTGTTTTTGGCGCATAAAATGTATTCTCGTCTCTTTATAATATTAAGGTTGAACCACTGTAGTCACATGAACTGTTTTAAATATGTTTTAGTATCTTTCTGAGCATCTGAAAGTGTTCATTATCTCACTGAACCATCGGATTTCATCAAAAATAGCTTTTGTGTTCTGAAGATGAACGAAGGTCTAACGGGTGTAGAACGACATGAGGGAGAGGAATTAATGACTGAAGTTTCATTTTTGGGTGAACTAACCCTTTAAGCTTATATATGGAGGACGAAATCCGACGGGAACTGCAAGGTCATGCGCAGTCCTGCGTCTGATCTTCACGGTGCTTTAGACTGCTATGGAAACGCAGACAGCAACAGGTCTGGTGGGAAAAAAGTTCCTGGCACTAATTGTTCTGGATGGAAACGAGGCTGTTGTTAGTTCATGTTAATTAACAAATAAATAGAACCTTATTGTAAAGTGTTAGAGTTTTACTTTCTCTTTCTTTCTTTCTTTCTTTCTTTCTTTCTTTCTTTCTTTCTTTCTTTCTTAACTTACTTTTTTCTTTCTTTCTTTCTTTCTTTCTTTCTTACTTACTTACTTTTTTTCTTTCTTTCTTTCTTTCTTACTTTTTTCTTTCTTTCTTTCTTTCTTACTTACTTCTTTCTTTCTTTCTTTCTTTCTTTCTTTGTTATCAAATGTTGTACTTATGAATAAAAATGCATCTAGGGATGTTTTACATATTTCTTTCCGGTCAGAAATCTCTCTGTTGTGATTATTTTCCGGCACTCTTTTGTCAGTCAAACCCTGAGACAAAACCCAAGCTAACCCTGTGAGGTTTTCCTGAGATAGATTGAAAATTCACTGAATATTCAGAGGGGATTGGAATATGAAGATACAGAATCTAGCAGAGCCTGATGTTTTTCTTTTCGTCCTGAAAAATGTCTTTATTTCCCAGGGGTGTGAAAGAAGTGAATAAAGGAAGTGACAGTACGGGATCTGTGATATTGCATCAGTTGGAGAGAGAGATTGAGGCAGAGAGAAAGGTTACGTTGAGGTAATTGTGTTTTTTTTATGAAGCTGCTTGTCTGGTTGACTGTTCATTTTACTGCGAGGTATTGCTATTGTTCCAGTTTAGTCTGATTGTGTTTGAAAGTGTGGAGTCTAATTTCGATCGGCACAATGTTCCCTCGGCATAATAAAAATGTGGTTAGCGGCATATGTTTTACAATGCAACACTTACCAACAGGCACTTTAATGTGTAAAGGAAAGAGCCCTGTTGTTTTCCTGCACATGGTTGAGGATCCTCATTGTCCTGGACTGACTTTTAAAACTCAGAATAACCTCTGGAAAAAGGTTTATGAGGGACCACAGCTACACAGAAGAGTTAACTTTAACTTCTGACCTTCAATCCTGCAATTCAAAAATAATAGGATTGATTGCATCTGGTGCTGGTAAACTGCTGAAAAAAAATGCAGGATCCACAAATCCAAGACAGCATTGAAGATTTAGTTTAATTTAGTTTTAGTTTTAAGTTTTGGGGTTTCAAAATGACCTACAATGTATAATATATTACATTTATTAATCTTTTTTTTTAAGTTTAGTTAATAAAAATACAGCTGTTCATTGTTTTTGTTAGCTCACAAACTAATGTTTTGACAGTATCAAAAAGTAAAAAGTGTTAGTAAATGTTCAAATTAACATTAATAACGATTAATAAATGCTGTAGAAGTATTGTTTGTTCATTTTAACTAATGTACTGAGGTTAACTGATGTCAACAAATAAAACCTTATCGTAAAATGAAGTATTGAATACATAATTAGAAATTAAAGTATTAAATAAATTCAATAATTAAATGATTAAATTAAGACAAGACAATACAGGTGTTACGTGACATGCTGGATGACGACATGACGAAGGTATATAAACTTCCAATAGTTTAATGATGAACAGAAACTCGACAGGAATGCAGGAAACTGATATGAACATTCAACATCCACGAAACTTTAACGACTGACAATCACTGGACTGACACAGAGGGAATATATACAGAGGAACACAAGAGGATAACGATTAGGGCACAGGTGACAGACATGATTACAAACAAGACACAGCTGAAGACGATAGACTAATAATGAGACAATGAGAAACTGAAACTCAAAACAAGGAACACGTGACTGAAGACAGGACTGGGGAAACAGATAAACAGAACATGAAACTCTAACAACAGGTGAATAGGGAAGATATCACCATATTATTAAGACAGTTGTTTCTGAAATGCCATGTTTGATATGTAAATAATGCATTATCAAATTAATATACATTTATTTGCATAATTTCCAGAACAGAAATCTGAACATTTGATAAAAACCAGTGTAAGAGTAAATCAGAAAATACTGTCCCAAAAACCCATGTTTTTTTTTTTTTTAAACAAATGTTATATAAAATCATTAAAATAATGTATGAACAAACCCTCCAATAAAAACCTTCAGAATATGGATAGGAATAAAACTGTAAAGTTTGGTGTGTGTAAGTGCTGCGGATTTCTGGATCAGTTCAGAAGAAAAAAACCCACAGCCATTACAGATATGTGTTTTAATTGAAATCTACTGACGCAAATAGATTTAGTGTAATGAAATAAACACTTAAATGTGTCGTTTGGATGTTTTAGCCTGAAAGAAGACATGTTATAGGAGTAAAATAGTACAAAATCTTAAAAATGACCTGAAGAAACAACTATAACTAAACGCCTATGTATGTATGTCTGTGAAGATTATTGGTTAGTATTGCTTGCTTAAAAACACGTTCCTGTATTCTACATTCCAAGCAATACCAGAATCCTCTCATATATGTTATTGTCAAAAAAAGATTTTCACGAGAATCAGCAGAAGCGTTGAGAGGATAGTGAATGTGCTTCACTGTAGTGCCGCGTATCACTCACTCCAGATAATAACCCTGCTTTAGAATATCTGCCTGCGGGATATCATACCTCTCACAACGAGAGATAAAGGACAGAGGATCTCAGAGGAACCTGTCCCCGGTTCACCCAGCTACACGAATAGACAACACTGTTAGCATGTAGCATGATCAACATGTCTCGTTTTTTAGAGCCAAACAACTGAGAGATTTTTGCATGACTTGTTCAGAAAGCATATTAGTTTGTTTAAGTAAAAACTTGTTTACACTGAATCTGATGCAATTGACCGTTCGCAAAGACCCGCCCCCTTTAGTTACTGTTGCTATGTTCGACGAGTCATGCGCTCTCACGCCACACATCATGTTCTCACGCAGTGAAAAATACATCCTGGAGCAAAGAGGACACTGACAACACGTCGACAGACATATGTATACAGACAATATATGAGTTTCATATTTAACATCGTAATTTTTTAGTTGAATCAGTAAATAGCGTCTAGTGTGTGTTTAATGTGTGGTGACAGATCGCTGTAGCTCCTCGTGAACCGATCATCTCTTCATACTAGTTCATTTATAGCATCAAATAAACATGAATGAACATCAGAAGGAATGTTGTTTCAAGCACAGAAAGACGTGAGTAACACAATTTATCAAGTTCACCAACATTAATCTACTAACTCCCCTGACTGCTTTGACGGACAAAATGGTGGATTCAGGGTTATGATTGGTCAGATCGCCTGTCAATCAAACTGTTTGTGAAGGGTCAATTAACACTGAAGTATTTACAATTTTTCATATCAAAACTTAGTTTGTTCCAGAATTTTTCTCATTCCCTGAAGAACATTTGAGTGAACTGTTCAGAATTTTGATTTTAAATTAGTCAAAAAAAGACAATGAAAAGTTTGCTTTCAGTAAAATCATTTAAACTGGTAGCTTACTGGGAATTTACTTCAAAGTGTATAAATATACTTTGAATTAACGTAACAAGTGGGCTATTATAACAGTATATTAACAGTACAGTTGCGATAGAAGAGAAAAACTTTGTTGCATTTAAAGTACACTTAAAAGTATACTTTCATAAACTAAAATGTTTATAAACTAAACAAACTTTCAAGAAGAATTAAAATAGCACACTTCCAAGTAGCCTATATTACTAGGACACTGGTTTTAGTATCCTTCCTACTTAAAATATACTTGGAAAATATACTTAAACTTAAGTTTACTTAATAAAATTTCCCCACGGCAGGACAAATAAAGGCTTTACTTACTTAAAAGTATAGTTCACAGCAATGCTGTAAAGTTGCAACAGTAAAGAAAAAACTTACATGTAAACTTGTGTTCTACTACTTTTACTAAAGGACACCTAAATTTATATTTTATTAACTAAAAAGTGGGTTAATTTAGTTCCAAGAAGAAATAGTACACTTAAAGGTATATTACGATTACACTGATTTTAGTATATGTAAAATATACTTGGATAATACTTAAGTTTGCATTATAAAATGAACTTGAAGAAAACTTTTTGTAAGTTTTGTATTATAGACTAAAGCAATGAAGGCTCCAGTTTTCAACCAGTTGATGGATTCACATTAGCTTTAACGCAGCTGAAGGCGAAACTTATATCATCTCATTCTAGTATCTTATTGGACAAAACTTTCCATAATGGAGAATGTTTTCGATGCGATCACTGTTAATTATTAACTGTTGTTAATGTATCACTGCCTAAATTTTATTTTCTTCCTCTAAGAACATTTAGGAACACAGCTAACATACATGAGCTAAAAGTCACAAAACTTTACATTTCATGAGGTCTGTAAATCATAACTATTTATGAAAAATTCAGCCAACAACTATCCACTTACTGTCTGTTTGAAAATGCTAGCCATGTCTCCCTACCACAGAGATCAGGCCAGTCTTCATTCATTCTCACTGAGTGTTTTTATGAGCTTGACGATAAAAATTTCTTAGCCTCGGGCTAGTGTCACTTAAGCCTCATCCACAAAGACAAAAGCATTTTAAATGGGAAAGTCCCTTTGGAAGCCATAAACAAAGAAGCACAGTAAAGTCTGTGTTGCATGACTGAGTAGACATTAATACTGGCCTTTTTAATGTGAAGGCTGCGAGTCGAGTTTGAAGGATTCTTTTGTGCGGTTCTGGCAATCTGTCATGGTCCTTGCTGCTCGTTTTTTTGGTCAGTGCGCTGGCATTTGCAGTGGGTGTCGGAGTTGACAGCCTAAACATTGAGAGAAAAGTGGGATGGATAGGGCTGCTCAGACTCAGAAAGGGGGAGGGAAAGAGTAGAGAAGGAGATGAATGGCATTTCACATGACTAGAAAGAATAAAGGGCTTTGATACAGATGAGGAATTATAAAGGAGTCATTGGAAACTGACACAGTGATGTCAGACATTCATAATTAGATGACAAATGATCTAATTTCTCTGTAAGACTCAGAACTATGAAGAGTCATACTAGTTTTCAAGGTAGTAATGATTTTTCATTATTCTTTCAGGCAAATTGACTCAGATCTTCATTCAGACTGCGCAATCAAAAGAAACAAATAAACTCAGGTCAAAAAAGTTTTTTTTTTTTTTTTTTCTCCAGAACAAAGTATGTTGTTAACAATCAGTATGTTCTTAACAGGGCTTGACATTAACACCCGTCAACACCGCCAATATATATATATATATATATATATATATATATATATATATATATATATATATATATATATTATGACCCGTTTAGATTTTCTAGTTGTTGGAAATACTGGTTAACCTATGTTTATTTTCTTGATATTTTGTGACTTTTTCTCATTTATCATTATGTACATGCATGCAAAGTTTCAACATGCTGGTAACAAAATTAGTGTTACATTCGTGATGTTCGCGGGTCATTTTGACCCGCATATTTTAACACTCTAAGGCAACTGTACTGACCCAAAATAATAACATTTCCTGTTTTTTTTTTTACTACCTTATGAAGCTAAAAAATGGGGTTTTCCACACTTATTTCAATACAGAAAAATATTTAAACCAGCAGCGTGTGTGTGAAGTTCATGTGCAGAAAGCACACACTTGCTGTGCTCATCATGTCAGAAGTAACTTCTGAAAATGAGTTTACAAAACAGCCAACTTTGGAAAAGTAAATTATATATTATTCAGCTACATTTAATTGTTCAGTTATGATGTTCTAAGAAAACAAAAAGTTTAAAAAAACTGTATTTATTGTTTTAAAAAATGGTTAAAAAACATTTTCATTAAATCATAACTTCAGATATATATTTTTTGGAATATTTGAAAGCTGCACTTTCTGTCTCTCTCATCTCTCCGACACCGAGTCGACACACAAACCCTCGTCCCTTCACTCACTCGTTGCATTGTTGGTGTTTCAGGGCTTACTGTGACAGGCTGGCATGAAATGGCATGCATAATACTTAGTAAGGACGCCATAATAATTTTTGACTCATGGCTGAAGTCAAGTTTCTCCAGCTCTCCCCAGGTTGGCAAAAAAAGCATCTCAAAATGCATCAGATTGATGCTTTAAAATATGGAATATTTAAAAGTTTTCTTACGGGGGAGCACCCCCCCCCCGACCCCCCGAGAGGGGTAATATCCTTCTCACCTTTTTCACCCCTGACCCGTTTTCATGCCTGATCTTAGAAACGCTTTTGAAACAAGAAGAAAGGCACATAGTTCATCACAACATCGTAATGTGCATCATACACCCGCCATATTGCTAAATCTACCTGATTTTTCATATCAACAAAAATATACCAGGATAACCTTCTTTTGAGACTCTCTTGCATGGTCAGTTAATGATATGCTAAAGCCCGTCGGGAACATTGACGTGATTTGGTTACAAGGTAGTTTGTGATGTCAGAAACACCAGGCATTTAAAACCGCGGTTTGAGACTGACTTTACTCCAATTTTAAAGAGAAAATACTGTGGTGTTTGCCTTAAAGCATGTTAAAAACACCAGATTGGCACATAAACAACATTAAAAATCTCAAAATTGACCGGAAACATTAGTTTTGCCTGTAGTGTCCGCTCTCTTCTCTCAGCAGTTACTCTATGATTCACTCTTATACCTCAGACTGGATCGTCTTCTGCAGATAGAGCGGTTTAATGTGTCTTTCTGACCTCAATATCTAGGTGAGTCATGTCTTTGCTGCCTCTTTATTGGATCATTTAGCAGACCCACACACAATCTTACTGCAGATATGAACAGAAATGTGACGCCCATCATTCACACGTCACTCGCCCCTTGAGTATATCCGTGAAACACTTTGGCTAATTCGACTGTGCTATTACTGTGATAATAGTGTAATGCTCAAACTCTTGTGCTTTTAACATGTTTGAATGCAATTTCAACTCTATTCAAAAGAAAAAAAAACGCAAGTGTGGTGTCATTGATTACATAAAACTTTCTTAGCTTTCGCTAGCTATACACAATGTCATATGAACAGCCAGTCAGATTTGATCACAAAAATATAAGTGAAAGACTATAACAAAAAGTCGTAAAAACACTCTAGTGAGTCAGATAACTATTGATTCAGTTGATTCAGGTACCGCTCTGACTAATTTAGTGAGTTTATTCAATGAAAGATTTGATCCATACTGATGACTCATGAGTTTGTGAGTCTTTTTTGAAAAGAACCAACTCATAAAAGTTCTATCTGATAACAGGTCTTGATATTTAACACAATTTCTTGGCGTGTCACATTCAGTTATGAGTTACATCAATCATGTAATGATCAGAGCTGAGGGTAATGCATTACTAGTAATGTGATTCACGTAATCCGAATCAGTGATTTGGTTCGCGTATCAAACTTGATCTATTGAAATTGCGAAACACTTATGACGTATCGAAGCCTCGTTTACTGAAATTACGCTCCACTGATTCGAAACAAAAGATTCGTAAAGCTTCATGAATCAGTGTTTTGAAATCGTCCATCACTAGATATTGTTGAAAAGTCGTTATTTTGTTTTTTTGGCGCATAAAAAGTATTCTCGTCGCTTTATAATATTAACGCTGAACCACTGTAGTCACATGAACTGTTTTAAATATGTTTTAATATCTTTCTGGACATCTGAAAGTGTTCATTATCTCACTGAACCATCAGATTTCATCAAAAATATTGTCATTTGTGTTCTGAAGATGAATGAAGGTCTTACGGGTGTAGAACGACATTGTGAAATGAATAGTCTCGGTCTGAAAGAAATGTAAATTTACGCCTGTACAGTAGAGGGCGCAGCTCACACAAACCTTTCAGCTGTGATTTTAGTCTGGATTGCAGAAGAATAGGATGCAGGAGAAGAAAGTGACGGAGCGTGAGGGTGAAATTACGCTTCCCACCGTGGCACCGCCTCCACTGTCATTTTGCTTTTTTTATAGAAATAAAAACCATTTAATTCAGTTGGATAACTTCAATTGTAAACTATTGTAAATGTCTGCTCTGCTCATCCATCACGAGCTGCAGAGTCGCACACAGTGCAGCAGGAATAACAGTTCACTGATCACTTGACAAGAGTAAGTGACGAGATGACTGACAAGACCATGGCAGAGGATTCGTAGCACAACAGAGCCTAAGCATCTGATAAATGTCTTATCTTGTAAAATGTGCGCTCAGCACCTATTCACAGAGTATGTGTGATCACGATTTCCAAAGCGAAAGTAAAAAGCTAGCTCCTGACGCACGCAAATTAGGCTACATACAAAAGATCTCCCAATATCAAACCTATCTTAGGCTGGGCTGTGTAATTGTAACCACCTCTTAGTTCTGGTTTCTGTTTTGGTCTCTGTTTTTGAATATTGACAGAGTACTTTGATCACAGTTGTACTTATTGTTTGCACTTAATAAAACTTAGTTAACTTGAACTGTCTTTAAATTATTTTTCATTGTAATTTTAATAATATTTTTATTTTTCTTTAATGTATTTTTGTATTTTTTTAGTATTTATGTATTTAAAATATTTAATTATTTTTTATTTATTTTATTTTTTAGTAATTTTTCACACAATTTTTCATACTTGCTGATAGTTTCAATTCAAATAAATGACAAAATTGACAAAAACCAAAAACAAAAAGTTTGATAGCTTGCATTACTATTATTGTTGGTTATTCATTTCTATTGTATCATTGTCAAATATGAAATGTTTCACTACATCTCGCACACTTTCACTGTTAAAACTGAAGTGTCGTGGTGGAATTCATGCTTGGTTTCTGTGAACAGTAAGGTATGCCTTCTTGTATTTGATTGGCCAACTCAATCATTTTGACATTGACAATAATAATAATAATAATTTGTTACATTTATATAGCGCTTTTCTGGATACTCGAAGCGCTTCACCACCAGCTTATTGGTGGAGAGGAGACAGTGATGAAGCCAATCAGTGTATGGGGATGAAGGACCGAGCGCTGTTCGACCGCTGATATGGACCAGCGTAAAAATGTATCTTTTTGTCATCCTAACATTGTGTCTGGTAAACAATCATAAATAGTCTTTAAGAGAAATATTTTGCTGAGTAGTGTCCTCATGAATGTCTCTCAAAATCAGTTTTCTGCTCCAAATGTATTATTTTTTTCTCATTTCACTCGACTCAGATCTGGCCGTCTGCCGTGCCGGTAGCGGGAGTTTGGGCTGAATTGGCGGTGAATGACTCAGTGTGTTATATCACTCAAAAGATACCGTCTCACCCCACACCTCCAGCCATCATTTTGTGAACACTAGTGTCTGACTGTGTCACTGTGCCACTCCCGTTATCAAACGCACGCCAACACACACATTGGGCCCAATCTGCTTCATATTGCTGTAGTTATTCACTGGGGCTGAATTCTGTCATTGTTGGGTTATTAGTGTTATTGGCAGTCTGCTGTCTGGAACAGGATGTGTTTGTGTGAGCGTGTGCTTTCTGTGAGATCGTGAGCAATGAAATTAATCGCAGACAAACTATTACCAGCATTAACATGAGGACCCTATCTAATTGTCTAAAAGGCTTTGGGCCAAATCTAATGATGGGAAGCTTTCTGCTACTTCATTGTCACATCTCTCTGACTGTGCCTCTTATGCAACTCACAGAGCAAAGGGACTTTTTTTCCCCCTTTAAAACGTTTAACCTTTTTAGTTACTATCAATAAATGGTTTGCCCCCTTCCTGATTTCTTATTTTTTTGCATGTTTTTAAATGACGGTTGTTAATACTAAAGGAAAACAAAATCCAAACCTACATGGCCCTGTGTGGAAAAAGTGATTGCCCCCTAAACCTACTAACTGGTTGTTCCACCCTTAGCAGCAACACCTGCAATCAAGCGTTTGCGATGAGTCTTTTACAGTGCTGTGGAGGAATTTTGGCCCACTCATCTTTGCAGAATTGTTGTATTTCAGCCACATTGGAGGGTTTTTGAGCATGAACACAGCATCTCAATAGGATTCAGGTCAGGACTTTGACTAGGCCACTCCAAAGTCTTCATTTTGTTTTTCTTCGGCCATTCAGAGGTGGACTTGCTGGTGTGTTTTGGATCATTGTCCTGCTGCAGAACCCAAGTTCGCTTCAGCTTGAGGTCACGAATAGATGGCCGGACATTCTCCTTCAGGATTTTTTGGTAGACAGCAGAATTCATGGTTCCATTTATCACAGCAAGTCTTCCAGGTCCTGAAGCAGCAAAACTTCCCCAGACCATCACACTACCGCCACCATATTTTACTGTTGGTATGATGTTCTTTTTCTGATATGCAGTGTTACTTTTGCGCCAGATGTAATGGGACACACACCTTCCAAAAAGTTCCATTTTTGTCTCTTCAGTCCACAGAGTTTTTTCCCAAAAGTCTTTGGGATCATCAAGATGTTTTCTGGCAAAAATGAGATAAGCCTTAATGTTCTTTTTGCTCAGCAGTGGTTTTTGTCTTGAACTCTGCCATGGAGGCCATTTTTGCCCAGTCTCTTTTTCATGGTGGAGTCATGAACTCTGACCTTAACTGAGGCAAGTGAGGCCTGCAGTTCTTTGGATGTTGTTTTGGGGTCTTTTGTGACCTCTTGGACGAGTCGTCACTGCGCTCTTGGGGAAATTTTGGTGGACCGGCCACTCCTGGGAGGGTTCAGCACTGTTCCATGTTTTTGCATTTGTGGATAATGGCTCTCACTGTGGTTCGCTGGAGTCCCAAAGCTTTAGAAATGGCTTTATAACCTTTTCCAGACTGATAGATCACAAATACTTTATTTCTCATTTGTTCCTGAATGTCTTTGGATCTCGGCATGATGTCTACCTTTTGAAGATCTTTTGGTCTACTTCACTTGGTCAGGCAGGTCCTATTTAAGTGATTTCTTTTGAGAATAGCTGTGGCAGTGATCAGACCTGGGTGTGGCTAGAGAAATTGAACTCAGGTGTGTAGGGCTGCAACAACTAATCGATAAAATCGATAATAATCGATAATGAAAATCATCGACAACGATTGTCATTATCGATTAGTCGGGTCTGCCCACGTGTACGCGAAACGTCCGCCAGTCTTGTCAAATTACAGCACTGAATAACGCATTTCTATGGACAAAATGCATTTAAAAACAGTGGAGGAAACAGAGTGAGCTGCTGCGGGAAAGGTGCGTGAGCCAAACTCCCCAAAACATGAGAACTCTTTATTTGAAGCTTCAAGCTAATGCATTAGCTCCGCGTTTAGCATGGCTTGCCCTGTCAGGCGCTTGACCGATGCGCGCGCGTCCTCAGCGCAAAACGTTCATTCTACGGCTATATCCTTATCAGTACATGTTTCAAATTCTCGCGAGGATTTCCGTTTTGCTTAAAGGTTTGTCCTGAAACTTTATGTTACTGAATGAGCGCCGGCGCGCGCGCACCCGCGTCAGACAGACGGAACGCGGAGAGAGGGTGACAATTAATGTTCAGCGCAAAAATATTCATTTTGCTGAAATATCTGTTGTTGACAGTTCAGTTTAGGTTTAAAAATCAGTATGTCATTCAGGAATTCATGGGAGTAGTAACTGTATAGGGATAACAGCATGTAACTGAATAAATGTAAGACGTTTCTATTATTTACAGGATAAAGAAATGACAGTAAGAGGTTATGTGTGTGTTCCTGCAGATCATTTGTCTTGGTTAACACTGAGTTTGTGTTTTTGATTTTCTTTATTATTATCTTATTTTTTTAATGTAGAGATTTAAACTATATTCACTATATACAGTGCTTAAATTTATTAGACCACCGCCACCTAAACTAATGGTACTGGTGATTACCAAAATCATTTTGATTTTTCTGTAATGGTTAATACACCGGTATGTGTAAGCTGTTTAGTCACTGTAGTATTTCTAATGCTAAAATATAAATATTGTCATGAATTTTCAAATTTACTGTTTTACAAGAAAGATCTATCAAAATTATATCAAAATAATCGTTAGTTGCAGCCCTACAGGTGTGATAAACCACAGTTAAGTTAAGTTTTAACATAAAACACTATTTCACACAGGGGCTTGTAGGTTTGGATTTTGTTTTCCCTTAATAATAAAAACCTTCATTTAAAAACTGCATTTTGTGTTTATTTGTTTTATCTTTGACTAATATTTAAATTTTTTTGATGATCTGAAACTTTTAAGTGTGACAAACATGCAAAAAAATAAGAAATCAGAAAGGGGGCAAACACTTTTTCACACCACTGTTATATATGTCTTATTCTCTCTCTCTCTCTCTCTCTCTCTCTCTCTCTCGAATTAAAACCCTGTTGATTCTAGTTCATCGAATTCGTCCTGTTTACCTGCACACAGTGTGACAGAAGAACCGACCTACAAAATAGTGATTATTAGCCGCGTGTTCTCCATTTTGTTTTCCCGTTTTGTTAGTTTCGTTTTTGTTTGTTACGTTTTTCCCCGTCTGTCATGGATCTCCCCGGTGTTCGTCTTCTACTGTTGGAGCAGGAGAACAAAACGTTGGAGGACCACACGCGGACCTTCCTTGAGCTAGCTCATTTAACACACTTCCCGGACGACTGCCTCTAGACGACGTTCTACCAAGTGAGCTTGAATGCCACATGCAGAGCACAGTTGTCCGGAGACGGTCCGCGTGTGGATTTTGCTGCCTTTGTGGAGTGGGTGCTGGCGAGCTGCAACTCGTCATTCACCGTCTGCCTGGGAGAAGATCTCGCCAGCCCCACTCCGCACCCAGAGCGATCCCCGGAAGAGGACGAGGAGCTTCCAGAACTCCTCGGACCGGACCCAGAGCGAGACCAGCTACCATCTCACGGCACGGAACGCCTACACGAGCCATCGCCAAATGGAGCGACAGAGCCGAGGTTTGCCACGGAGCCAGAACTACAGAGTGAGTTTGACCAAGTGCGTGAGCCGGCTACAGCGCTCGTGAGGGAGCCTGCGGTGAAGAACGAGGGCCAGGAGGAAGGCCCCGCCCACTTCACCGCCGCTGAGGGTGAGCATGGACTGAGCTCTGAGGACTACTTTTTCCCAATATATTCTGAATCATCTGCCTGTGTTGAATCATCTGCCTTTTCAAAGATCCCACCCAGCCTCCCTCTCCCACCTCCACTCATTCTTCTACCACCATCTCCGCTGCATCCTGCCAGCCCCTCTACTCACCCTCAGCCCTCCATCTACGGCGTGAACGCGCAGTGGGCCTACCAGTCTGCAGATACATTGGGGGCAGTGGATCCCAGGTCTCCGCCTCCCACCTCCTCAACCTGGACTCCTCCTCGGCCCGTCAGTCCGCCAGCTCCTCGTTGGCTCCAACCTCCCTCGTCTCCACCGTGGCCCTTCAGTCCACCAGCTACGCCGGGCTCCCTCATCCCTCCGGCTTCGCCTTGGTCGTTCGTCGACCTGCCCTCGCCGTGGGACTGCACTCCTCTGTCTGCACCTCGTCCCTCCGTCCCTCTGGCTCCGTTGGCTTCCTCACTCCCTCCGACGTCGCCTTGGTATTCTGTCGCTCCGGCTCCACCGCGGCCTTCAGGATCCCCGCCTGCGCCTCGGTCGCTAGAACCGTCAGCGTCGCTGCGTCTCGCCGGATCCTCAGCGTCGCCCTGGCTCATCGGCGTTCCGGCTTCACCCTGGTCTCCCTTGCCACCTGCTCTGCCGCAGTCAGTCGCCGCCCTGGTGTCGCCAGCCCTTCCTCCACCATGGCTGCTTCCTCCAGCGGCTCCACCATGGGTGGTGGACTGTACTGCAACCATCTTCCTCCTGCTCCAAGTCCCGTCAGTCTCCTCCCTGGCTCCTCCCACCATCGTCTCCACCCTGGTTCCCCCTATCGTCTGCCACGTTGTCTGCCTGTTGTCCTGTCAGCCCTTCGTCTCCTCGTCCTCCACCTGAGTCCCCTCCCTCCCTCCGCAGTTGGTCCATCTACGGCGCGAGGACGCGCCTTCCGGGGAGGGGGTGTACTGTCACACCCATGAACTGTTGTGTTTAGTCTAGTGTTGTCATTCTCTGTTCATTTGCCCTCCGTGTGTTTGCCTGTTTAGTAATTATCCACACCTGTTTCAGTTCTCCCTAATTACGTTCTTCCCTTTATATTCTCCTTGTGTTTGTTCAGTCGCTGTCGGTTCTCGTCTTTGTAAGCTGTGTGTTTCCTGCCTGTCTGGAGTATTGTTATCTGTTTGGAATTAAAACCCTGTTGATTCTAGTTCATCGAATTCGTCCTGTTTACCAGCACACAGCGTGACATATATATATATATATATATATATATATATATACACAGTCTATGCCGCATGTCTATTTAATTCCAAACAGCGATTTTTCTTTTCTTTCCCTTGGCTTGGTAGTGTATATCACTGTCAATTCAACACTGTTTTATAACACTTGATTTTATCATTTTGATGGAGATTTTTTTTAAGGCCGACAGCCAATAAAAATTAGAGCAGCCACTGAGTGAATGCCACATTTCTGTGAGCATTTTGTCCATTTTGAAAGGGACGGAAGCTTTTTCAAAGAGTAAATACCCTTTGGAGTGGGAGGAGTGATGCATGCGGAGCTGAGGCCGGAGAACAGGATTAAATAAGAGATCGAGGGAGTGAACGAAAAAATAGATGAAGCAGAGACACTTTTAACTCTGCAGGGGTGGAAACAGATGATTTCAAGTGATTAATATGAGTATTGACACATAATTTATGAATTAACACAGGATATGACGAATTGCAGAGGGTGGGCAGAGGATGAGAGAGATTTCTAACAGGAGGAATTTAGTTGAGAAATATGAATGTGCCGGGCTAGAGGTTTTTATTGGAAAAAGTGCTGCAGAGAAAACATTTACAGAATATTTTCTTGCAGCTTTACTGTTATAAATGTTATTTTTAACGTTTTCTTGAACAGTATTGTACCATATTCCAGGTGTCCTGAAGACATTTATGATAGCTATGATTTATAACATGTGATGGCTATGATTTATGATAGCTTATAATAGCTGAAATTTAAGCTGTTATTCCAAGAAAATCTTCCACCATGTAAATAATTTAAAGATGAGATATTCATATGGAATCATTTAGATGCAGATATGAAAATCTGTATTTTTTTACCAGCTCGATTATCCTTTTACACATGTGAGAGAAATATTAACTGTGATATAAAGACCATTTTTTTTTTAAATTAAATAATTGCCTTTTATGTTCTTACTGTTCTAAAGCCAAAATATTATGGATTTGTAAACTATTAACAATTATCTAGAGAATATTAAATTTACATTTATGTTAAACATATTTAATTAAATTAAATAATTAATTATAACAGTTACCTTGGACTATCTTAAAAGTATTTTAACTATTGAATGTATAATTGTTATTTGAATTAATATATATATAATTATTTTAATAACTATTTTAATCCTTTTGACAGACATGGTCATAAAAATTCTGTAATAATCTATTATTACCTGCTATTACCATATCTGTATGATTATAAGACATTTTATTGGTTTTGTTTTCGTTTATATTTTGTTTATCATCTTGAATCGTGATCTTACAGCTCAAGCATATAGTCTAGATTATGCATTATTTATGAAGAGAACAGATGAACAGAGACTGTCCTTCATTTTTGATATTCAACACCACACAAAGCAGATGAACGTTTTATTTTTTTACACAGTGAATAAAACACGACCTTTGTACCTGAACAGGCAATGAAAATGAAAATATGAACAAAACTCATTTGACTTTCTGTATCTGCCGTACTCAAACCCTCCGGCAGGTCCATGTGGACTTAAACTTGGTGCTTGCCTGCTCGATAGACATTTGTTGTTTGTCCTTTATCCTCCACCACATCTGCATTAGTCTCTCTTTTTTCATCTCTTTTATCAACATCACAACAGTTTGAAGAAACCTTTCACTCTCAGCTGCCATGACATTTTTGCAAATGTGTACAGCATTGACTAAAGCCACAGCCTGGACAAAGACGTCATGCACTGAGATCAAAGAAGAGACAATACTAGATAACAGCTATGTGCACACACCACCAACTGGACAGGGGTGGGAATTACAGTTACAAGTTACAATATTTGACCAGTATTTTAATAAACACCCCTTAGGCCCTGTTTACACCTGGTACTAAGCTGCCTTTTGGTCGATTACAAGTGAATGAAGCTAAATACGAGTGTAAACAGGGTCTAAAGAGTTTTGAGCTTGTCCACTTTCGACCACTTCTGGAGGTAGTGCATTTTACCGTGTTGCTTAGGTCCGCCTACTGACCTAAATAAACATAATTTACCACTTTAATTACAAAATAACATTATCCAAAGCGTTCATGCATGAACACATTGCTCTCGCGAACGCGCGTTGCAGATTAATATTTTCGTAAATGAAAGTGGTAAATTATGGTTTTTTTGCACAAACAAAGCACTTCAAAAATCGAGGTTAAACCACAGGAGTACTTTAATGATGCCTTTCCAACCTTTCTGGACCTTAAAAGTGGTAGTTGCGTTGGATCTCTATGGAGGGAAAGAAAGCTCTCAGATTTCGTTAAAAATATCTTCATTCGTGTTCCGAAGATGAACGGATCTGGAACAACATAAGGGTGAGTAATTAATGACAGAATTTTCATTTTTGGGTGAACTAACCCTTTAAGTTTGGTTTGAAGATGAAAAATGTACCAAGTACAATGTTCTCCCACCATTCCTGAATCCTATCAGCATTCGGCCGGACTGCCAGAGCAGGAACGAAAGCTGATCTCCGTATGTTTTTCCAGTCGTGTTCATATATAAATTGCGTAATTTTGTCCATTAGATCGAAAGATCTAACATTTACCCGCCCATAGACTTTCCCCTTGAATAAATCGACAGAATTGGCAGAAAGTGGACATCAGGTGTTAACAGGAACGTGTCTCCCTCGTCTACATGTGATCCGATCGACTAAAACGCATTTTTAGGTGTAAACACCCCTTCGTGTTAGTGCTAGGGGCGCTCACACACTCTGTCTCAGACAGTGTTTGGCCAATGGAGTGGAATTACAATGCTATTAAACTCTGTCCTTCCAGAGAGAGAGAGAGAGAGAGAGAGAGAGAGAGAGAGAGAGCTGACTTGAGGAATGTGTGTGAAAGAGATGGGGTCTTACTGACATGCTCTTTTAGCATTGCCAAAACTTGTCCTTCTGCACACACACACACGCTCTCTTTTGACAGAATGACTTGTGACAATGTGTTGAGAGAGCCAGGGAACTTTGACTGTGCTTTTTTGGCTTAAAGTGCTGGCTTGCCTCCCTTGTGCACTGGAAAGGGAACCGAATAAGACCTGACAGGCCAACTGAGCCTCGCCACACAGGTGGCGTACCGCGCTGATCATTAGTACATCACAGAGCCGGGTGATGCAGCGCCTGTGCAAGGCTTTAAAAGGAGTCGCACACACACCGTCTGACTCTCCCTCATGCATGCTTTGACACATCACAGGGATTCGGGCCTCAGCGGCGAGTTAAGCGCGGAGGCAGCTGCGGAACCGCTTTGTTGGGGCTAATTTGCTCAGGGGGCATTTAATCAAAGGTTCACATGAAAGAAACCCCAGCGGATTTCCTCGTCAGCACCAACCCCTGACTGCTCGCATTCACCCTCTCATTTAATTCTTCATTTCGCATAGCCGAGACATGTAGTTGTTTAAGCTTTTAGAACCTGAACCTGTTCTTTCATCTTCGAGTATTTTGGACGGATTTGCTTCACTTTTTTTTTACGTTGGCATTCATATGCTGCACAGTTGTACTGTGATTGGTGCATCATCATCTTGTCATTTGCATAAACATGCCCAAACCATCTCCATATAAGGAAATTCCACGCAACATTTGGTCAGTCTCAGCAAACATATGACTCTCTCAATTTCAAGATCTTCAAGCGAGGTCAAGTGTGCCATACTCAAAATCATTTTTTGGAACTTTTATGAGGCATAATTTTGCACAATTTGCATCCTTTTTGGAGCTTGTCAGCCCTTGTTAGCGTCCTACACACATCTGTCTTAAAATAATCCTTTGCACACTGAATGCCGAGTCTCTTTTGTTCTTATAATTGACTGTAAGCTGCTGTTCTTAGGGTTCAGGTGGAATAATCCTTTGAATTTCCATCTGATTTATGTGGACATGTATATTTAGACTTAGTCTGAAGGGGGCAGTGCAGACAAATCTACTAGAAAGCGTCTCTCTGCAATGTCTTTCTTCATCCTCATTCCCTCCTCCAGCCTATCAGTGCTTTCCCATCAAACTTTGTAACCCAGGCTTATGTGAATGCAAGCCTTTCTGCTATTTAGAAGATGTAAAACCTTAAAATCAATCTGCAGAAGCAGGAGCTAAACATTCAGAACAAGCGACCGTGAAATTGTCTCCCACCCAGAATTCCTCAGGGTGTTTAAAGACATTACTTAAACTGTCACAGCGATATGAGTGGTTTACACCCAGCCCTTAGTCAAGGTTAAAGGTAGCGTGATATTTCTGCATGGCCAGAGGAATAAAAAATAATAGCAATTTGTTTGTTTGAGTGGTGCAATTTGGTCGACATTGGCTCAACCAATGGCCTGGGTTTGGGGAGGGACTACATATTTGACATTTTTAGGGGAATGTCATTAGTTTTATGAGCTGTGATGATTGAATAGTAGTCCTGGTCATTTAGTAAGGTCAACTAATATGTATGTATGTACATCGATGGATGTAATCGACCGTTGCGATCAGTGCTGGGTAGTAACTGTAATGGGTTATGGAATCAGATTCCAAAAATTACGTACTTTTAAGATTATATTGCATTTTAAAATACTCCTCATTAAACTACAGTTACTTTTATATTGAATGCATATTATTTACACAATAGCAGCAAATTATAATTTATTGCTTCTCTGATGTCAGTTATTGGTCACATGACATGCAGCTAAACAAATAAAATAATTATTTTTTAGCAATCAGTTTAGCATTTTATTTATTTATTCATCTTTTTACATTTTATGATATAATTATTAGCTTTTCGTAAACTCCCGAACCTCAGCTTGGTGGTCCTTAAAGGGTTAGTTCACCCAAAAATGAAACTTCAGTCATTAATTCCTCCCCCTCATGTCGTTCTACAACCGTAAGACCTTCGTTCATCTTCAGAACACAAATGAAGATATTTTTGATGAAATCCGATGGTTCAGTGAGTCTCTATTGACAGAGTTTCAGATGTCCAGAAATATACTAAAACATATTTAAAACAGTTCATGTGACTACAGTGGTTAATAATACAAAGTGACGAGAATACTTTTTGTGCGCCAAAAAAACAAAATAACGACTTTTCAACAATATCTAGTGATGGATGATTTCAAAACACTGATTCATGAAGCTTTACGAATCTTTTGTGTCGAATCAGTGATTCGGTTCGTGTATCAAACTGCCAAAGTCACGTGAACTATTGAAATTGCGAATCACTTATGATGTAACGAAGCCTCCCCAGACAGCAAATTAGGTCTTGCCGACGTTGGGGCGTGTGTGCCTGCCCGACATAAAGTGCCTCGGTGAGATGTCTTATGGAGATCGGTAGCTAATCGGCAAGACATCGGGAAGATGGTGGCATTAGAATGATCGCCGACCGTGAGCCAACGTAAACCCGAAATGATCGCCGACCGCGAGCCGACGTAAACCCGACATAATTATGACCTATGATCCTATTAGAGCGGCGAAACGCATTCAGTGTTAAGTCAAAGGGAGCGAGGCGTCTGAATGCGTTTCGCCGCTCTAATAGGATCATAGGTCATAATTATGTCGGGTTTACGTCGGCTCGCGGTCGGCGATCATTCTAATGCCACCATCTTCCCGATGTCTTGCCGATTAGCTACCGATCTCCATAAGACATCTCACCGAGGCACTTTATGTCGGGCAGGCACACGCGCCCCAACGTCGGCAAGACCTAATTTGCTGTCTGGGAATAACAAACCAAGTCAACAGTTAGCCTCGTTAAAACAACTAAACAAGACGTTTTTCTAACAAAATAATATTTTTCAATTAAAAAATAAGTACACAAAACAAAATAAACACATACAGGCCTGAAAACTGTGTGTTTGAAATGGATAAACATACCTTAACACAAGAGAGTCAACCGAGGCGATGATTCTGTGTAGACTTGATCACGATCCACACGCATAAAAACGTGCGCGCGCGCGCCACCTAACTTGGTTAAAAAAAGGCAATATTTCCATTTGTAAATCACACTTGAAAAATTCGACTCAAATGAGATGCAGTATAGATTTTGGCCCGCTTTAAAATCTTTTTAAAAAATTACGTTAAATCTAAACAAAATTTCTCACAAAAAAATATGTGATATGTTTTTTGAATCAGAACTCATTTTGTCGTTTTAATTGCATACGTTTTTTTTTTTTTTAGCCTGTTTTGGACGTCTCATGTTTGTTGTTGTAACGCCGGGAACACACAGACAACAGGAGACGGAGGATACAAATAACAAGCAGGTTTAATTCAAGAGTAGACATGGAACAGAGAACGCTACGCGCAAACAACAACCGACAATGACTAACGAACAGACAGGAACTTAAATACACGGAAGAACATGAGACACAGCTGCGGGTGATTACAAAGTGATAACAGGTGATAATAACTAATAGGACATAGTGAAGACTAAACTAGACATGATGACACGGACTGTGACAGTTGTATTATCATCATATAAATTGTGGCATACGGATTTTACAAAAGCTTATGTGGACCGACCAACGGTTGTGTAGATCTAGGCAGCAGCATTTGTGGGAGAAAAGCGGGATCGGCAAAATGGGTCCTCACGGTTCCTTCGCCGATCTCTGGAGTGTGCATGAATTGGAGTGGCTGTAGTCTACAGCCTGTAGACTCATCCCGCCGATGGTTTACCCACCTAAGTTTTTTGGTGTGCAGGGGAAAAAACCCCCTCCGATACTTTGCCGCTGGTGCCCTCCAATTGCCAACGTTGGTAAGACCGAACGTGCTGTCTGGGTCGTTTACTGAAATGTGGCGCTCCGAACCACTGATTCGAAACAAATGAATCATTAAGCTTCATGAAGCAGTGTTTTGAAATTGTCCATCACTAGATATTGTTTGTGGTTTTTTTGTGTTTTTGGTGCACAAACAGTATTCTCGTTGCTTTATAATAAGTGTTCATTATCTTGCTGTCAATAGAGACTCACTGAACCATCGGATTTCATCAAAAATATCTTCATTTGTGTTCTTAAGATGAACGAAGGTGTTACGGGTGTAGAACGACATGAGGTGGAGGAATTAATGACTGAAGTTTCATTTTTGGGTGAACTAACCTTTTGTTGCTAAATTAGAATATATTTTCTTTCTTTTTGTTTTCTATTTTTATATCACATTTTAATATGTAATTTATAGTTTGTCTTTTCCAAATATGAATATGGTTTAACAAGTGAAGTCAAAAGTAATCTAAAAGTAATAAAAAAGTAGTCTAATGTGTAATCTAACACATTATATTACTAACTACAATTTTGCTCATGTAATTTGTAATCAGTAATGGACTGCAATTTGTAAGTAATCTACCCAGCACTGATTGTGATTGCTTTTATCTGTAGTCCTAGATCAGAGGAGAACACAACAAAATGTGCCGAATGAGGCTGGGCTATTGAGTTTCAGTATCTGAAGCAGCCTTTTTTTCCTCTCTTGTCTTGAACTCTCTCCTTCTGTCTATTTTTGTTCTCGCTGATGTTCCTGAGATATAGCTGTGCTGGACTAGGTACCTGCATCTTCAGTTCTGCCCTTTCGCCCGCATCTGTGTGTTACGTAACGGACTCGGCTCTGAAGGAAAGATGAAAGAAAGTGCTCGGAGGCACAGAATGACAAGCAGCTACGCACCAGCACTAAACTCACTGATTCATCAACCGTCAAGATGCTGTTCGTCATGCTCCTGACAGACGTCCAGAGGATGAACACTCTGACAAGATGAAGTCAAATCCGCTGGAATTCGAGATGGAAGAATGAGTTTGAGTGACTGTGGTAACTTTGAAATGCACCTTAAAATGTTAAGATAAGAAGATGATAAGATAATTTCACAATATTTCATTCAACCTTTATAATTTCCCAATATATCATTCTAATCTTATAAATTAGAAAGTTTTTCATATCAAAATTCATCAACCAGAAAAAGTCAGACCTAAAATTTTATAACCTTACAATAAAAACTTGTATGTATTAAAGGGGTCCTTGATTATGATTTCACTTTTTTAACTTTAGTTAGTGTGTAATGTTGCTGTTTGAGCAGAAACAACATCTGCAAAGTTACGACACTCAAAGTTCAATGCAAAGAGAGATATTTGACATCACTAACCCTAAAATTTACATAAACCCCGCCCCCGATAACACGCATCAAAGGGGGCGGGGTCATGTTGTGCTGCTTTAGAGAAGAGGAAGAGTTGTTGTAGTCGAGTGTTGTTGATGCCGTCATTTTACGCCGGACTGCTTCACAAACCAGAGTCGATTCGAGGAAAAAAGAGTAACATGACGACACATGCTAGTGATGAGTTGATCAACTCCACAGCAACGACATCAATTTATCCACTAACCGTTCAGAAACGTCTAAAAGTTGTGACTTCTTCCTGAGTCTCTCCATCAGTTTGAACACTTTCCTCATTTTGTCTGCGTGAGATTCTCCAGCTTTGTTGTTGTGGAAAGGGGGCCGGTAGCAGCAGCTCATTTGCATTTAAAGGGATACACACAAAAACGGCATGTTTTTGCTCACACCCAAATAGGAGCAAATATGACTTGTATCTTGTAAAAGGGGCATTATAGGTCAGCATATAACTTGTCCAGCAACATTTATGATGGAAAGCTGAATTTTCAGCATCATAACTCCAGTCTTCAGTGTCACATGATCCTTCAGAAATGATGATGATTTGCTGCTCGTTATTAATGTTGACAGTTTTGCTGCTCCATATTTTAGTGGAAACCATGATTCTTTTTTTTTTTTTTAAGTATGAAATAAAAGTTCAAAAGAAAAACATTTATTTGAAATAGAATTGTTTGTAACATTATAAATGTATTTACTACTTCATTTATAAATATGATGCATTCTTGGTGAATTAAAGTATTAATTTCTTTTTAAAAAAGTGTATTGACCTCAGAATTATGAACGGTAGTGTAAAGTTTTATTCTTTTAGTTAAAATAATTTAATAATTTTACTCAAACCTTTGAGCAAGAATGAATAATTAAGACGGTGATATTAACATTAGGTGATACTTTTTTAATCGTCCTCTGATGGACGATAAAAGTGGGGGAAAAAAGTGACCACCTAGCAACCTCCCAGAACACCTTGCCAACTGCACAGTGCACTAAATACCAGCCCGAATCAAGCAATGACATTGCAAGATTTCTCCAAGTAAATAAAGCTGTTCATAAGCTCAAACTATTGTTTTTAAAAAAGTGTCAAATTGCCTTTTAATGAAAATGCAGACATGTTTAATTCTACTGCCAGTGTAAACAATGTTCCAGCTCAGATTTTCAAAATGCTTGCCATTCTTCCTTGCTTTGTCACCGGAGATCACAGAATAAAGATCAATAGCTTGTGTATGAACCACAATCATCATAACATAAAGCACTTACATTCAACGCTCAGCGGGATGCGCTTTACATAATGCCCACCTCATTTGACTTACGATTATAGAAATTGAGGACAACAATTTATAGACGTTGAAGAGTTTAGCACTTAGCGTTGGATTGTACAGGCAGGCGCTGGTTTCTAGTCTGCTGTTTTCTTGCGCTCTCTCTTGTGTGAGACAGAGGTGAGGTCTGTCATCTGGGGGTGTCTTTTAATGAGAGAACTTACATAAGTAACCCAGTGAAACACTCGGGCTGCTGGAATAATCTTTCATCTCAAACCATCTGGGAAATGTATAAGCGGAGAAGCAAAAATGAAGCTGTTTAAGAATATGGAGGGGGAAAGCAATGGATTTGGATGTTTAGTCGTCGAGGCCTTGAAATGATGTTGTGTTATTGTAGTGCACGGCCAGATTGTTGTCCTTGTCGTCTTAAATCATTGCTTCGATATCGTCTTAAATCATTGCTTCGAGATTACTGCCATGACAGTTTATTAATATGCCGATTTAGCCGCAGTGCTGCTCAAGGTTGCGGTGGAGATTGTATGGCGGCTCAACTGTGTTATTCTGTTGATCTCCTGATGTCTAAAGCCACTGCAGCTTTGTATTGATCTGTCTGATTCCACATCCTCAACACCAGAACAAGCAGGGTCTCGAGGTATTTGCCAGAACGTTTATTAGGGTTTTATCTCAGGGTACACAGAGTTGGTTGTTTCAGAAGTTTGATTTATCGCAGTTTTGCATTGACTTCCAGGTGTCATTTGTGGTCGTAGGAAACGCCGCCTCTTCTGTGTGCGTATAATATCTGCTAATACCATAACATTAAATCTGATTGGTCGTATGTAAATGATATGCGACCTGGGAGGCTTGCACTTGGTACCATAGTGCGGCCCACTGGGAAAGCAGGTCGAGAACCACTGTGTGACGAGCAGGGTGGGCGAGAGCCGTGAGGGAACGTTGCGAGGCCGGTGACGCGAGTGATAATGAGCTTCAGCTACTCGGCGCACCGGTCTCGTATCTCTCACAGAGGAGCTCCGGAAGCATAAAGGAGGAGCGACGACAGTGAAGAACGAGAGAGGACCAGGCCTGGATTTTATGTTGTGTTTTATTTTGTTTGTGTGGGCGGCAGTCGCCGTGAGGAACTGCCGCCCTTTTACTTTCGTTTTATTGTTTGCTTATTTTATTATTAAAGTCATGTTTAACGTTCTCCGCCTCCTTCTTCCTGTACTTAAGAACTGTGTTATGCACTGCTTTAATGATTCATCTCATATTTTTTTGTATGTAAATATTTGAGTCTATAGAAATTCTTAATAATTTTGAATTCTAAACCGGGCTTGATTTATGCAGTGGATTACCACACCGACAAATTAAATCTCTGCATCTCGATGCTAATGTTCACTGCCAGCATTGATTACTCGTCCTTATTATGGCGAAGCTCCTGTCTGGGGTCACAGCTTCATTTGCTCTTTTAGAAAACCTGTCATGAGTACCGCCTTTCACGTCTATCTCTCTGTCTGCTTCCTTTTCTCTCTCTTGCTCTTTCCTCAAATCTCTCCTCCCCATAACTCCCTCTCTCTCTTTCTGAGGCAGACACGTGGCACTGGCAGAATACTAATAGATTCGCATTGAATCCATATTTCCACCGACAATCGTCTTTTCCCTCTGTTATTCTCAACTGAAACTTTTTCGAGACCGTTTCTCTGATTGCTTGGGAAAATTTGCTACCATTAGTGATGAATCATTATTCAAATGTACCATTAGAACCGCAAATCTATTTGCATATCAATAAAGCACGTTATTATTTGAATGTAAATGTGTTTAATGATGGTCCTGGGCAATAAACGATCGTCTTGAGTTATCTGGTTCCTCTGATAAAATGCTCTGTGAGAGTATCCACTCAATCTTACCCCTGTATTGTTTGATTCAGTCGATTTAGTAGCTGCACATTAAGAACCTTTGAAACTCTCTAACCTTTCCAAACATTCATTACTGTTCACAGTGGCAGCCGGCCGAACCTGGCCTCTCTCACTCCTGCTGTGCTTTCAATATTAATTAAACTCAATATGGCACTGTCACCGATCCAACTAATGTATCATACTGTAGACCCTGCTGCACACATTACTCTCAGTTTAGTTTAGCCTCAAGCTTATTATTAATCGGACGTCAAACACAATTCCTAGTCTTGGATTTTGCTAACACCATAACTTAACCGAAAAAAAGACAAGTAACAAAAGTTCTTTTCTGAATTTTTTTCCTTACTGTCTCTGTCTGTCTGTTTGTCTTTATCTGTCTGTCTGTCTTTATCTGTCTGTGTCTATCTGTCTGTCTGTCTCTATCTGTCTGTCTGTCTCTATCTGTCTGTCTGTCTCTATCTGTCTATCTGTCTGTCTGTCTCTATCTGTCTGTCTGTCTCTATCTGTCTATCTGTCTGTCTGTCTCTATCTGTCTGTCTGTCTCTATCTGTCTATCTGTCTGTCTGTCTCTATCTGTCTGTCTGTCTCTATCTGTCTGTCTGTCTCTATCTGTCTATCTGTCTGTCTGTCTCTATCTGTCTGTCTGTCTCTATCTGTCTGTCTGTCTCTATCTGTCTATCTGTCTGTCTGTCTCTGTCTGTCTGTCTGTCTGTCTGTTTGTGTCTATCTGTCTGTCTGTCTGTCTTTATCTGTCTGTCTGTCTGTCTCTATCTGTCTGTGTCTAGCTGTCTGTCTGTCTGTCTCTATCTATCTGTCTGTTTGTCTGTCTTTATCGGTCTGTCTGTCTCTATCTATTTGTCTGTCTGTTTGTCTCTCTCTATCTGTCTGTGTCTATCTGTCTGTCTGTCTGGCTCTATCTATCTGTCTGTCTGTCTGTCTTTACCTGTCTGTGTCTATCTGTCTGTCTGTCTCTGTCTGTCTGTATTTCTTTATCTGTCTGTGTCTGTCTGTCTGTCTGTCTCTGTCTGTCTGTCTGTCTTTATCTGTCTGTGTCTATCTGTCTGTCTGTCTGTCTCTATCTGTCTGTTTGTCTGTCTCTATCTATCTGTCTGTCTGTCTGTCTGTATTTCTTTATCTGTCTGTGTCTGTCTGTCTGTCTGTCTGTCTGTCTCTATCTGTCTGTTTGTCTGTCTCTATCTATCTGTCTGTCTGTCTGTCTTTACCTGTCTGTCTGTATTTCTTTATCTGTCTGTGTCTGTCTGTCTGTCTGTCTGTCTGTCTCTATCTGTCTGTTTGTCTGTCTCTATCTATCTGTCTGTCTGTCTGTCTTTACCTGTCTGTCTGTATTTCTTTATCTGTCTGTCTTTATCTGTCTGTCTGTCTGTCTGTCTTTATCTGTCTGTGTCTATCTGTCTGTCTGTCTGTCTCTATCTGTCTGTGTCTATCTGTCTGTATGTCTGTCTTTATCGGTCTGTCTGTCTCTATCTATTTGTGTCTATCTGTCTGTCTGTCTCTGTATGTCTGTCTGTTTGTCTGTCTATCTGTCTGTCTGTCTCTATTTGTCTATCTGTCAGTCTGTCTCTATCTGTCTGTCTCTATCTGTCTGTGTCTATCTGTCTGTATGTCTGTCTTTATCGGTCTGTCTGTCTCTATCTATTTGTGTCTATCTGTCTGTCTGTCTCTGTCTGTCTGTCTGTCTCTATCTATTTGTGTCTATCTGTCTGTCTGTCTCTGTATGTCTGTCTGTTTGTCTGTCTATCTGTCTGTCTGTCTCTATTTGTCTATCTGTCAGTCTGTCTCTATCTGTTTGTGTCTATCTGTCTGTCTCTATCTGTCTGTCTGTTTGTCTGTCTATGTCTGTCATTCTATCTATCGTTCTATCGCTCTATTGTTTTATCTGTTGTTCTGTTGTTTACGATGTTTTATTTATGTGCTCTCATGTTGATAATGAATTATATTAAATAGTTAAATCAATATTAAATAAATGTTAAATAATTAAATAGATTTACTATTGTAATTAAATATATGATTATATCACACTGATTATATGGTTCAGTGTGTTTCCGAATGTAATGGTTAATATCTAAACTAATGCGATCATATCGTTTCAACAAGGATAGTAGGACTGATGGATGTTTCGTTTTTGCATCTTGCTTTACCTTTCCGGTCTTGTTCTCCATGACAGGTGTCTCCAGTCCCTCTAGCTTAAGAGACTAAGGGATTTGGTTTGATTCCCTTCTCCAAATAAACTGTGACACTTAAATTGATGCCGGTGTTTCAGAGGGAACAGCTCTGCTTCATGAACAGGAGAAGAGCCAAATGAGATCTGACAAAGTGAGAAAGGAAAGAGAACTGGTGTGTGTTCGCTTGTTTAGTTAAACATAAGACATGACAGACGACTAAAGGGATGACCAGTGTTTAAAGAGGACATGGTGCGCTTTGTTTTACGAAATCAACTTATATGATTTCTTTTGTCTCACTTAGCTCGTCTTTTGACTGTCTACATAAAGTCCGGTCCACATAGCAACTAATTTACTAATATATTGAATAATAATCTTTTCTTCCAGTGAGTTGTTAACTGTTGTGGCTAAATTATACAGTCACTGAGTTTGAATCATTCACATCAGTGAACAAATCACTCAGTTTTGAAAATGCAGCTGCTTGATTAAAAAGATCTGACTCATCTGAATGATCCAAAGCTTTCAGTTGTGAATGGACTAGTGTTGTCAAAAGTACAGACTGCAATACCAAGTCGGTACTGAAATTGAAAAAATTTGATGCGGATTCGTAAACACCTCTGATTGGCAGTTGACCCCAATCTGACCAATCATCATCCCAAATCTGCCATTTTGTCTGTCAAAGCAGTCAGGAGAGTTAGTAGATTAATGTTAGTGAACTTAAATTGTGTGTCCTCACGTCTTTCCGCGCTTGAAACAACATTCCTTCTGATGTTCATTCATGTTTATTTGATGCTATAAATGAACTAGTATGAAGAGATGATCGGTTCACGAGGGGCTACAGCGATCTGTCACCACACATTAAACACACACTAGACGCTATTTATTGATTCAACTTCTTTAAAAAATTACGATATATTAAATATGAAGCTATTTCATACGTTGTCATTGTCCTCTTTATTAGCCTTTCAGATGTGTTTACGAATCCGCTCAACAGCGCTCAAAGCGTCATATTTCAGTACCGCGGTCGGTACTTTTGACAACACTAGAGCTGACTCTTTTGTTACAGAAATTTGCAAGTGCAATGCTGATTTCTATGATATGTTCACTTTAACGTATGGCTGAAGAATTCTTTGTTCTGTGTAGTTCATGTCTGTCCAGTGTCTGTGTAGGAGTTTCATACAGCCACAGACCTTTGGCAGCTTGTGATGGTGTAGGATTTGTTCGACTCTCTCTCGTTTATTAGAACACTATTTTAAGCCCAGATGAGTCAAGTTTCTTTCCTTTCATACCTCAGAGGCTAAACTAAATCAATTTGACAGGCTTGTGCTATCACACCTCTGAAAACTGTAATGTGGGGTCTAATGTGCTTAATGTGTGTAGTCTGATCAGCTGAATTATATTATTACAAATCTATCTATCTATCTATCTATCTATCTATCTATCTATCTATCTATCGTTCTATCTATCGTTCTGTCGTTCTATCTATCGTTCTATCGTTCTATATCTATCTATCTATCTATCTATCTATCTATCTATCTATCTATCTATCTATCTATCTATCTATCTATCCATCCATCCATCCATCGTTCTATCTATCGTTCTGTCGTTCTATCTATCTATCTATCTATCTATCATCTATCTATCCATAAATCCATCCATCGTTCTATCTATCGTTCTGTCGTTCTATCTATCTATCTATCTATCTATCTATCTATCTATCTATCTATCTATCTATCTATCTATCTATCCATCTAACTATCTATCTATCCATCCATCCATCCATCCATCCATCCATCCATCCATCCATCCATCCATCCATCTATCTATCTATCTATCTATCTATCTATCTATCTATCTATCCATCCATCCATCCATCGTTCTATCTATCGTTCTGTCGTTCTATCTATCTATCTATCTATCTATCTATCTATCTATCTATCTATCTATCCATCCATCCATCCATCGTTCTATCTATCGTTCTGTCGTTCTATCTATCTATCTATCTATCATCTATCTATCCATACATCCATCCATCGTTCTATCTATCGTTCTGTCGTTCTATCTATCTATCTATCTATCTATCTATCTATCTATCTATCTATCTATCTATCTATCTATCCATCTAACTATCCATCCATCCATCCATCCATCCATCCATCCATCCATCCATCCATCCATCTACCTATCTATCTATCTATCTATCTATCTATCTATCTATCTATCTATCTATCTATCTATCTATCTATCTATCTATCCATCTATCTATGTATCTATCTATCTATCTATCTATCCACCTTATACCTACTCCCCTTCAATCTTCAAATCTCTGTTTGAGCTGCACACATTTTCAACCACACAACACTTATATAACCTTCAACCTTCAAATCTCTTTTGAAACTTCCAAAGTATCAAACCACACAAAGGTTATGCAACCTTCAAAATTCAAAATAACCATCAAAATGTTTTAAACTTCCAGCAAGGCATTGTCATTCCAACATTTTGACAATTTTTTTTTTTTGTAGTTTTGACACTAAAGTAATAGTGACTTTTGTCTAACTACCTATTCGTATAGTGGAGATTACTGCTGTGGTTTTAACAGAACATCATGTACATGTAGCTCAGCTGGCAGAGCATGACGCTAGCAATGCCAAGGCCATGGGTTCAGTTCCCACATACTGGCAAAACTTATACCTTGAATTCACTGTAAGTTGCTTTGAATATGCCAAATGTATAACATATTGCTTGTTTGATTAATCAGTGTCTCATTTACTCTGCATTTCAGTTAGAAATAAGCGGATGCGTTAAAGAGCTTGTGTTTTTTGGTAATAAACATACCGCTTCCTTTCTCCAAATGTATTTTTAAGAGACACACTAGGGCCGTAATTGGGCTTTCGTTATATGCTTTATTTATGATGCATCACATGGCTTTGGCATCTAAAAGCTGTTAATTGTACAAAGCGTCCAAAGCCCTGCTTCAGTGCTTCAAACTGCTCTTCAGAGCCGCAGAGAACATCATTTGTGTCTCATTAATGGTGCCTTTTGACTTTTTGTAACATCTAATGCAATTAACTGATTACATCATGTGAGTCTTTATGAACAAAAATGGTTTCATAGAGTACACTAATAACTAATTTTCATTTAAAATAAACCTGTTTAATTGCATATTTGATGTGTGTGTGTTTGGGGTTTGTTGAATATCAGTATTTATTTGTCATATAAGGGCAGCATGATAATCAACCTTTTTTGGTGCACAAAACAAACATGAACTCTTTTAAAAATGGCTAACTTGCTTGAGCAGTATTTTAAGTGCAGACTTTTGCAAAAAGAGCTTCTTTTTTTTATCAAATGCTAACATAAAGCAAACCAATTGCAGAGACAGTCTCCCTGAAGCATCTTTAGATTAGGTGTCTTGCTCAAGGGCAGGATGGTGATGCCATTATATTGGTAACTCTCTTCTTTTGAGGCTTCCTCTGCGCCAAGGTTGGATTTAGTAAAGTATGTGCTTGCACTCGACTGACACTACTAAAGCATAAGTCATTAGTTGGTCTAACAGATAGTTCTGCTTCAAACTCACATGAAAAAGAAAATTTTGCCATTTTGGTCTGCAAAAGGGGTTACATTGGTGCCGTGACCCGGATGGGAGTGAGACTCCCATGCCCGAAAACCCGGGTCGAGGCCCGCTCTGAGTGGGTCAGGTAGGACTCGGGTAGAGGGGTTACATTGGTGCCGTGACCCGGATGGGAGTGAGACTCCAATGCCGGAAAATCCGGGTTCAAGGCCCGCAACGAGCGGGTCGAGTAGGACTCGGGTAGAGGGGTTACATTGGTGCCGTGACCCGGATGGGAGTGAGACTCCCATGCCTGAAAATCCGGGTCGAGGCCCGCTCTGAGCGGGTCGAGTAGGACTCGGGTAGAGGGGTTACATTTGTGCCGTGACCCGGATGGGAGTGAGGTTTAGGGGGGTGAGTGTAACGGAGGCCAGCTAGTAGTTGCTGTGTGACCTCGAGAGATGCTGGAGGTTGTAGCCTTTAGCCTCCTTGTTAGAGTGTCCGACTCCCATGCCGGAAGACTGGGGTTCGAGGCCCGCTCGGAGCGGGTCGAGTAGGACGCGGGTAGAGGGGTTACACAGCATTATACTAACGTTCCTCAAACATTCTGCTTAGGTTTTGTTTTAAACACCTGTTTTATTAAAGTACTAAAAGTATAGACTCCATTCAGATTTCTTTTATAGATAATTTAATTTTTGTATATTAATGTTGTTTGTCTAAGAAATGTACGCTTGCAAATCTCCATTGACTGATTATTAAGCATTCAAATGTGTGTTTGCCCTTCTACTTTGCATCTATCTGCATACTGAATTGTGATTGTTCTTGCATATATTTAACATTTATAGCTGTCTGTACAGTGTGTGGTGATGGTGAGGATTCTTTGTTCAAGAACACTCAACATTCAGAGTGCGTTCGGTGCTCTTTTAGCTCTTGCAAGTTGGAGTAGCACTGTCCTACAGCTTAGTTATTACAGCTAACACCTGGTATTGACATTATCCCACTTTTACCTTCTACAGTGAGCATGATTCTACTGCCTTTTGAAATACTTTCTTTTGGTCAAATTATATGGTATGAATCAGGGGCCACTGACACAACACTGTTTTTAACTAAAAATGGAGAAAAATTAATGCGTTTTGACACGAAAATGGCATTGGGGACCTGAAAACGGTTTTTAACCTTCTCTGTTTTTAACTACATCATTGTCATGTAAACGGACATGTTTGTGCAGTTCAGCAGTGAAAAACACGGTTATTATAGTTAACTAAAACCAACAAACAAACATTATTTAAAGTCAACATGAAATCGAAAATGACTTTTTTATGGAATATTGCATTATAAATGCTTTGAATGATCTTGAATCAGAATAAATGACCACAGGGGCGCAGATAGGATTTTTTAACTGGGGGGGACCAAGCTTTGCGCCCCGGCGTCACTCAGAGAGAGTGCAAACACTGGTTAATCCTCTGTTTTACCGATTTTTGTCGCCTTTCGTAGGGATGGTGAGGGCGGGGGATGGATCGGGTCACTATGAATTTGGGGGGGACATGTCCCCCCCGTCCCTAGTGCCATCTGCGCGCCTGAATGACCATCCCTCTTGCAGAGACATCTTTTCTGATGATGAGGGCGGGGAAACCTGTCACTCACATGAGATCGACCAATAGCAAACCATAACTATCCAATCAGTTCCCCATGGACAAAATCAAGCCCCGCCCTACATTTGTTCTTGTTCCAGAAGTCGTTTCACTCGAATATACGTCGCAATAGGAAATAAAGACTATCACAACTTATGTTTCATGCCAACTTTAAAATAAAATATAAAAAACCTTAACCATTTCTCGTTTTCATTTAGTTTAACTTGCTTTACCGATATAAAACTAAAACTGAAATAAAAATAATAATAACTAAATTAATTAATTAGTCATAAAATGTGAATAAAAACTACAATATTATCTCAATCAATAATCCTAAAATAACATTGTTCCAAACATAATTTTTACAGAACTGAAAAAAAGTCCAAACAAGTAATCCCTGCTGGAGTGTTGAATTCGACAGGGGTGAAAAATAACCAGCGATGACCCGAAGCTCCCTCACCACAGAGCCTTGACAATGACAAACAGCAGGACCTTAATCAGTGAGCGGCAACACACAATGACCACAGCCACCATGCCACGAAATACCTTCATCCAAGACACAGCTGAACCATCCACAGTAACCATGTAGCACAGTGATGCCGTGCAGGCGTAGCAGGCTAGTGGAATACAACAGCTGACCTCCATGCAACTATGTTGGGAATGAATTCAAAATGTGTGTTGAATTATACTTCATTCTCCATCTCACCTACAGTCGTGACTCTACAGCTTTCAAAGTATACTCATCCATAGATGGATGCATTCGACACATGCGCATTGCAATTGACCCTTCACAAAGACCCGCCCCCTTTAGTTACTGTTGCTATGCCCGACAAACCATGCGCTCTCACGCCACACATCACGTTCTCACGAAGTGAAAAATACATCGCGGAACAAAGAGGACACTGACAACACGTCGACAATAAAATAATAAAACAATAAATAGCGTCTAGTTTGTCTTTAACTTGTGTGAACTAGCTCATCCTTTGTGAAGACCTTACCGACTCATCAGCCAGTGGCACATATCCCAACAAACCGTCCCATACCGGCGTGATCAAAAAGATCTTAAACTAGATGGAACTGGATTAAATATTTTGACTGTTGCGATTCCAAATCGGTTTAATGACCTGTAACTCTGCCTGAGTATCGGACAAGTGTTCACTGTTGGCCAGAGGAGAACTGGCCCCCCGACTAAGCCTGGTTTCTCCCAAGGTTTTTTTCTCCATTTGTTGGAGTTTTGGTTCCTTGCCGCTGTTGCCTTTGGCTTGCTTAAGTTGGGGACACTTGCTTGATATTCAGCAGTGTTTTTTGATATGCCTGCATTGGCGCCGTTGTATGCGAACTGATCTGAGCCGGACGATTACGTCACTGTTTTCTCCAGTGCTGCTAAACCTAAATTACCTAGACTAATAACTATTGATATTTGCAACGGAAAAATCAATAATATATAGAATAAGCTGCACAATAACACCATTTTCTTATTAATGTAAAGCTGCTTTGCCACAATTTGCATTGTAAAAAGCGCTATATAAATAAAGATGACTTGACTTGACTTGACTTTAATGTGTGGTGACAGATCGCTGTAGCTCCTCGTGAACCGATCATCTCTTCATACTAGTTCATTTATAGCATCAAATAAACATGAATGAACATCAGAAGGAATGTTGTTTCAAGCGCCGAAAGACGTGAGGACACACGATTTTTCAAGTTCAAGTTCACCAACATTAATCTACTAACTCCCCTGACTGCTTTGACAGACAAAATGGCGGATTCGAGGTTATGATTGGTCAGATCGCCTGTCAATCAAACTGGTCAATTGCATGTTTTACCAAAGTGCATAATTTGTAAACTAATACATTTTTGCGTTTTTTATGTATGGCTTTTCTGATGTAGTAAACTTGCTCAGAAGCTCACCTGGTACAGCACTGCATTGCTTTTTCTTTTTCCAGCCTGTGGTATCCAGGACTGTTTTGCCTTAGCACTAAAGGTTTCTGAGAAATGGCTTGAGTTATTCTCGCACAGAGAATGTAGATATTCTGCTGCAATTAAGAAGCAGAGAAAAAGAACTGGGCTGTTGTAATTGCGCAAGTGTCTTCAACATTTGACTCGTGAAGCCAGAAGTGTTTGGTTCAGTGAAAGGTGTGATGTTCTTAAGAGAGAACATTGTGTTTGTTTAAAATCAATGTCTCTTTCTCTGTTTTCTCTGCTTTCTTAATTTGTCTCGCTTTGAATTTTTTGTTATCTTTGCTCATGGGCGTTGGTTACAATTTTTACAGTTACAGCTGCCATTATTTTTTGAGCTGTGTAAAAGCCATGTGACTAATAATTCAGATTATTGGCTGAATACAAAATAACTGTCTTATGCTGTATTCATACTTGCCAGTTCACGCCGCACCGACAAACGGCAACAAACACGTTGGAGTTGGTCGGAGTCTGTTTTCACCCGACTGAACATGTTTAATCGGCGTTTGTTGGGTCGTGGAATGTCTGAGCACTGTGGTATGGTTTTCCAACAAACGCCAACTTTGCGTCGTCCACTAGGGGTTTTTAAAAAAAAACTACATAGTGCACCTTAAATACAATGAAAATATATATGTTACTATCAGGGTTGGGAGTAACGAAATACAAGTAACTTAGTTACGTATTTAAAATACAAAATGTGAGTGACTGTATTTCATTACAGTTACATTTTAAATGGGTGGTAATCAGATTACAGTTACATCTGAAAAGTGTTTTAGATTACCAAAGTGATTACTTTGAATTTTAATGTCATTTAAACAGCGATTGGTGATTCTCTGACTCTGACCGTCTGAAAAAGTGGAGTTAAGTTTCATCAACATTTTAATACTTTAAGAGGATCATAAAAATGTTGTTATTTTTATTTAGTTCTGTCCTGAACAAGACAAAATGACTGAATTTATATAAAAAAAATTGCCCAACTGTCAACTTAACTGTCCTGTCATGACCTGATGATCCACGACTGTTTTCATGTTTTGTGAGTCATTTTATAATTCACTCGTCACTGCAACTTTTTCTCACAATTTGTTTTTTTCCCTCACAATTGTGAGTTTGCATTTCACAATTCTGACTTCTTTTTCTCAGAATTGCGAGATTTAAACTCACAATTGAAAGTTATAAAGTCAAAATTGGGAGATATAAACTTGCAATACTAATTTTTTTTCTTGCAGTTGTGAATTTAGTATGTGAGTTTATATCTCATAATTCTGACTTTTCTCAATATTGTGAGTTTATATCTCATAATTCTGACTTTTCTCAATATTGTGAGTTTATATCTCATAATTCTGACTTTTCTCAATGTTATCAGTTTATATCTCATAATTCTGACTTTATAACTCGCAATTTCATCTTTATATCACGCAATTCTGAGGGAAAAAGTCAGAATTGTGAGATAAAAACTCACAATGACCTTTTTTGTGTTTGTTTCACACTTATTAGTATTTCAAAGTATTCTAAAGTATTTAGATTAAGTTACTAAACTTGAGTAATGTAACGAAATATGTTACAAATTACTTTTTTAAGCATGTATTTTGTAAATCTGTAGCGAAATACGTTTTAAAAGTAACCTACCCAGCCCTGGTTACTATATTATTAATATAATAAACTTGCGTGAAAATATTGTTAACATGGTTACACGTATGCACGTCTTGACTCTCTGTGACTCGTTTGTCAGTGTTTGTTGGGTCAGTGTGAACATGACCTTTTTTTCTCATAGATTTCTAAATCCAACGGCCAACTTTCTTGTTGGCGTTTGTCTGCGTTTATCGGTGTGAATTGGCCTTACGGTTTGTTTGATGTTTGCTACTTTCAGGAAGTGCACTTTCTTGGAGCAGATAAAATAAAAAGGGAGTTCATATAATACAAGACTGCTTGTATTCATTGACGAAAATATAGCCATATGCAGTAATGCTGAAAATTGATGGTGCAACGCATCGCGATGCTTCATGCAATCGATTCGTTGACGTGATAATCGTAATCGAATTGAATCGTGAGACCAGTGACGATTCACACCCCTACCCATCAGCAGGGGCTAACCAGCAAAACTGACTGATTGTTTTCATTAGTCTTCTCGAACAGAGAGCAAGAATGGGACTTCGGGAAGACTCACTTAGTTTATATGCTAATGTTTCCAGTCTATGCACATACCCAGACAGGAAGCACTCAGGCACTTGTGTCCCTGTTAATGTTATTGTGTAATATTAAAGCTTACATTTCTTTCCGCTGTATTGTACGATATCATAGCATTACGCTTCTGATCCATCCAGTCTAAATAAGCTCTGGATATTTTAGGAGGGTTTTATTGTTTTTTCTGCACTTGTTTGCCTGTTTCTGAATTCGATTACATGGGGGAAAGCAATAAACCTGCTTAGTGCTTTACACATAATGGCTTTTGGTAAGTCGTCTTCTCTCCAAAAGCATTGTTATGCTTCAGGATGTGTGCGCAAACATGACGTTATGCAGTGTTATTTTACAGTACGTTTGTCAACAATAATTTGAATTGTGTTTTAGGATATAATGTCCAAGGGCTTTTTATCAACCCTTCAGTATCATATTTCATTCGCAAAATTTCTAAAGCCTCTAAATTATCAATATTATGAAAATGTTTTTATCAAGTAAAAGGCCTTTCAGTGTAATTGTAAAAACATTGTCGTGTTTTTGCCGTGACGTTTATTGAAGTAAATATCTCATCTCTCATAGTTCATCTCAATCATTATTGTAATGCATTACATTGTATATTTTAAAGCTACAAAGCTTTGATCATAAAATTAGGCATTTAAATATCATATTATTGGGAGAAATGATATTTTTATGCATTTTATGTTCGTAGTTCGACATGCTATCAGAATTTCAACTTACTTTTGGACATATAAATATCAGCATTAGCACCAAATTATACATTTTTGCTCATTTTGGGCCTCTGAATAAAATTTATGTTCAACTTGAGTGTGAGCTTCATCTCCTCACCGTATCTTTCTATGTGAATCATAAACTGATGTATCAAATATGATACTCAACAAAAAACATATGTAATATTTGTGTGTGTGTGTGTGTGTATTTGCTAAAGTTCAAATAAAATCAATCCCAAAGTTTGCATCGCTAAACATATTTTTTCTCTTCTCTGCAGGCATATTGTCCCTCTCTCTGCTGCCACAATGTTTAAAAACAGCTTGAAAATGCTGCTGACGGGGGGCAGAACCAACAGGAAGAGCCGTAACAGCAGCGGTCAGTCACTTTCAAGTTTATTCACTGAGATATGATCTAAACATGACTGCACACTTGTTTGTGTTTATCTTTTTAAAGTGCTGTTTTTTAAACCTCATGAAACAGCGTATTTGAATAAACTTCCAGTTTGGAACTAGTATCGAATGCAGTCGCCCTGAGCCGGTATTACAGAAGCGTGTAAGAGAAAGAACAGCCTAAAGCCTTGATTATCCATCATGCCTCAGTTCTGGAGCTCATTTCTCTCTGGGATACTGGGATGTTCTGCCAATATATGGGTTTCCATATGCTTCCTGGCAGATCTGCAGCAGGCAGTGAACGTCTCGGCCTCAGACGACACGTCCACAGGCCATTCGCTGACCGTCAGATGCACATCACACCCTTCACTTGAAAGGATCACAAGCTCCAGTCAGATTACCTGACTGCAACACAATGTCAGGCGCACATCAGTTTGCCAGAAAAGAAGTTTTTAACTGGATAACTGTATTTGCCAGGTTAATGGCTTCAAATCTTTGAAAGATATTCAGAGATTGGTTTAAGTTGCATGCAAACTACATTTACTTGAGCAGAACTGCTTTCTGTCTGTGAAATAACCAATAGTTACAATCACATAAAGATCAGTTCTGCATGCTATTGGACAGGGCTGCACGATTTGCGATAATTGCGCAGCTTGTCAGAGCTGTACGCCTCTGTGATCAGTAGTAAATGCTTCTCCATCTGAACGCCAGAGGGCGCTCCTGCGCAGAAACTCAAAATGTTCAGAAGAAGATAAAGCGTCATATCGCTGTAGCCGAATAAACAGAAGATTGAAACGCTTTGATTGATTAAACATGACTAATAAACACACGACTGCCTTATTCTGTGTAAGAATCATCATCTCACAGAAGCTCAACTGTCGTTATGAAGCGAGTTTGGAGTAAAAACATGTTATTGAATGTTGTCTTTTGTTGGACAAGAAGTTAATAAATGCTTCTAAATTGCAGTGATTTCAGAGGTATTAACATTTGGAGCCGTACTTCATTGACAAGCTGCGCATAAAAAATAATCAAAGCCTTTGCGATTTCGTAATCGCACTAAGAATCATGTTTAAGCCATAATCAAGGTCAATTCGTATATTTGTGCGATAAATGCAGTCCTACTATTGGTGTAAAGTGTTTGTAAAACTTTTATGATGTTTTTGACTAGTTTCAATTTAACACCTGTAAAAATGTCACATGGTGTAACCGTGGTGTATCAGTTCATTAATATTACTTCATTTCTGGGGGTTTGTACCACATGACATTTTACAACCTCATCTGACTTGAATTATGTTTCTATGGCAAATATGTGTTTCTCAGACAACACTAATAACACTGAAATAATTCTCTGTAATTTGAGTAATCAGTAGACTAAACTTCAATACTACAAGTTCCAAATGCCTCAAAATCACACATTTTCATACATTGTATCATTAATACATTAACAATAGTCAATAATTGGAATTATTAAATAGAAATATTTTTAGACAACTACATTTTGCTGCTTAAGCTGCTGCAATTTTGAATTTTTCCATGTGACGTTGCAGTGGTCGGAGCTCTCAGAAAAGTTGTAATTACGAGTTTTACAAGATGGAATCGTGTAATTAAGGAATTTCCGATATGGTTGCATCACATAACTTTGATTTGTCTTTGGCTTTTTTAAACTGTGGTTTATTAGATGGGCTCTTCCAGTGTAAATCAGCAATTCTAGGTCAGAATAAGCTCCGAGCTCACTAAAAATCTGTCTTCTTGAGAATGAGACATTATCATGTGCAAAGAAACAAAAAGAACAAAGATATTCGTAAAACTCTTTTCTGGTGTCAAATTTACTCCCTGTGTAATTAACCAAACCTGCAGTATCATCACACGGCCTCTCTAATAGACGTGTTCTCCCGCTGGAGCTGGTTTAGTCGGGAGTGATCTCATTAACCACTGTTTCCAGAGATCAAACACCCCTTTCAAATGTTAGATTGATGGAGGAGCCTTTTTCCAATGGAATGGAGTTGTAGTCAAAGCATGTTCAAAATCTGTGCTTTTATATTAAAAAATAACAGACCATATACATGTAGGGCCAAAAGATTTCCATGATGCAGAAATAGTGGAATCCAGTCATAAAAATGGATTGAATGTCACGTAATTTGGCAAAATTTGGATGAATATATCAAAGGACAGATGAACTTCATCTCCAGTGCAGCTGTGAGACTCATTTCACCATTTCATTTGAGAAAACTGTCATCAGAAATTTAAAGATCTTCACTACAACACGGTAAAATAAAAGTTTGGTTTAACTTGAAGAAATTATGACAGAGCTATACAATTATTGTACAGTAGAATCTGCTTCTCAAAGTAATAACAACATCAACAATAATACAGTTTACTTGACATTTTTTAAAGCGGTATCACATAATATCACTTTTTTATTTTAAACCAGACAATTGCATTGATATGTGGTACCAATAAACAGAAGCAGGAGAACATACAGTATATGAAGTTATATAAAGTTTCAGGAGTGACAACTGCGTTCGGGAGGGAGTCCATGTGTGTTCAGTGTCTGCTCACTGATCTAGCCTATATAATCATGTATATAGATCAGTGTATCCGCTATTCTGACCAAAGAAATATAACAGCAATAAACAGACTGATTATGTTCATAAATTTTAAATGTGCATTTGAGCGCAGAAGACCAACAGCCAAGGTCAGGATTTTCATCAAATAATACATTCATTTTCATATTGTATACCTTGGAACTCTTGGAATACAATGTGTCGCATGGGATCAATCTGTGAAATTTTCAATTTCAATTGTATATATATATATATATGTATGTAGATATATACATATATGTATATAATTCCATCTGTAGGACCCACATATATGTTTCTTTGTCTCTCTCTCTCTCTGTATTTATCAGCAGAAGTACTTCCATGGTCTCTCTCTGCTTGTTTAGTACCCTTGACCCATATAATGATGATGTTCAGCTATTGAAATGTCGCCTCACTTTCTGACAAACTTTTCCACATCTATCTTTTGTCTCCCTCTCTGTGCCTCTATTTACCTCTTTCTCTTTTTCTCACATTGCATAACACCTTGATGTGTTTAGATTTTGAGTTCACTGCAGATACCTGTACTTCACACCCGTCCGGCCTCATGAACGATGAATGGATGCACATGTGTAATTATGAGATGAGGGCAGATGTGTGTGTTCTGTAGGTGAAGGGGGTGCAGGAATGAACGAATACCATTAATTACAGGTGGAAATCACATTTCTCTCATGGTTTTCATGCTTTAAATTTGTTGACGTTGGAGCTTGGATATATTTAATTTCCTCTATTTAACCTGATCAAAAGCATCAAGGATTTTTGTATTGTTTCAGAGTCTGACAAGTGATTCAGTCACACTCAAGGACGATGAGAAGAAATAAGGATATTTACAGTGCCTATATGTTCGGTATGTAGCTTTAATCTACAGGATGATGAAATAATTTCAACTCAAATCAATATTTAATGTCCATCTATCTATTTATTTGGTATGTAGCTCAGTTGCAGTCAGGCGGTCATTATTGCATAATAAACCCCTTCAGGGTGATTCAAGTTACTGATCTCGCTGTCCGGGTTTATCTCACATTAATGACCGTCAGACCATACGCTATCCCTTACGTTTATGTATGTGCGAGCAGTCAGGTACGCCTTTTTAAAATAATTTTTCTCTCTTTCTTTTGCCTTATTTGTGATCAACAAGAATCATTATTATTTATTAATCAGCTAGTGTTCTCTGAGTCTGTGTCGCTGACTCGACATTTCTGTTCACCTATAGTTAAGTTCAGGCTGTGATTCAGATCTTCATGGCAGTGTGAACAACACAAATCACATGGAATCGGATCTTTTCGATTCTGATTTGGGCCACCTCCAAACGTGGCCGTAAATCCATTACAGCTCAGATGTTTTGCAATACGACCTCAATCTGAACAGTCAATATTCATCACAATTCTGCGTTCATGGGAGTCAGATTTTACACACTCAGAGTCATCAAGACGGTTGCAAAAGGTAGTCAGTGGACAGCTCTATATAAAAGCAAACCATGAGGGCTTGAATCACAAACGTTTAAAAAACTCTGCTCTCTTTTTTCGCATACTGGTCTTTGTTTTTTATATTGCCTGTGCATGAATTCGCTGGCTTCCACGTTAGATTACTCTATAAATAAAAGCGTAATCGCTTACTTTAAAGGTCCCCTTTTACAAGAGTTAATATAAGTCTGGTGTCTCCAGAATGTGTCTGTGAAGTTTCAGCTCAAAATCCCCCACAGATCATTTATGATAGCTTGTCAAATTTTCCCCTATTTGGGTGTGAGCAAAAACACACCATTTTTGTGTGTGTCCCTTTAAATGCAAATGAGCTGCTGCTCCCGCCCCCTTTCCAGAAGAGGGCGGAGCTTTAACAGCTCAACAACAAAGCTGGAGAATCTCACGCAGACAAAATAAGGATTGTCAGTAACGGTGTTCATCCTTACATTGTTCAAACTGGAGTCGACACTGATGGAGAGACTTTTAGGACAACTTTTATATATATATATATATATATATATATATATTCATTCAGGGTGTAACGTTGATATGAGTCGGGTACAACTGGAAAAAGCAACAAATCCCCTATGCTAGGTTTCTTTTAATTTATTTTGAACAGACAGTAGTGCAAATTACAGTTTGTTCCATCTAGCAGCATTAAATCCCCCCTGAGGTCGTTGGTACAGTACAGCCTCCTATTAAGCAGTGAACAGAATGCACTCTTGCATAGGTCATATTTTTTTGTAGGGCTCATCAATCTCTTTTGCAGAGATGAATTTTTGCACTCCTGTAGTCTTTTTCTGTCTAGCTCCGGTGACTGGCTGTGACGAGCAGGGTGGGCGAGAGCCATGAGGGAACGGCGCGAGGCCGGTGACGCGAGTGATAATGAGCTTCAGCTGCTCGGCGCACTGGTCTCGTATCTCTCACGGAGGAGCTCCGGAAGCATAAAGGAGGAGCGACGACAGTGAAGGACGAGAGAGGACCAGGCCTGGATTTTATGTTGTGTTTTATTTTGTTTACTTTCGTTTTATTTGTTTGGTTATTTTATTAAAAGCTGTTGAACATTCGCCGGTTCCCGCCTCCTTCTTCCCGTTCCTAAGAACTGTGTTACACTGGTGCCAAAACCAGGAAGGAGGGACATGGTGTCAAAGAGCCCTCGCTGCTGAGGGGGATCGCCGTCCTGAGAGAGGCTTGGGAGGACGGACCTTCGGACGCTAAAAACGAAAGTAAAAGGGCAGCAGTTCCTCACGGCGACTGCCGCCCACACAAACAAAATAAAACACAACATAAAGTCCAGGCCTGGTCCTCTCACGTCCTTCACTGTAGTCGCTCCTCTTTTATGCTTCCGGAGCTCCTCTGTGAGAGATACGAGACCGGTGCAGCGTGCAGATGACGCTCATTATCACTCGCGCCGTTCCCTCACGGCTCTCGCCCGTCCTGCTCGTCACACTGGCACATCTGGATGATGTCGTCTGCCCATTACACCCATCATTTTAACAGCGGAAACAGCTTAAAATACTCCATCATTTTTGATCATACAAATAAAAGTAAGACATCATTCGAAACTGTCAAAACTCTATTTTTATTTATGTGCACTCACAATAAAAACAAAACATTGTGCTTTTATAAAATAAAGAAAGCAAACACTTTCTGCCATCCCACTTTCTGTGAAGTTTGTGTAGCAAAAATGCTTAGAAAAATACTAGCAAGCTCTTGCATGGCATCTGAACCCTTGTTTTGGCTTGTTTCATAGATTGTCTGTTCTTCTTCTGTGCTTTTTCCTGTTGTGGCGGTTAGCAAACAGTGTTGCATTACTGCGCGCCCCCTTCTGGATTGGAGTGTGGATCACCCGTGGCGGACTGTATCGTCATGTAACTGGATGCACCGAACCGTGACGTCCGTGCCGTGATGGTTCGGGATGAATACATGTACCGTTACACTCCTAATATAGATAAATATACTATATATATATATATATATATATATATATATATATATATATATATATATATACAGGGTTGGGGAGTAACAAAATACAAGTAACTTAGCTGCTTATTTAAAATACAAAATGTGAGTAAGTGTATTTCATTACAGTTACATTTTAAATGGGTGGTAATCAGATTACAGTTACATCTGAAAAGTGTTTTAGATTACCAAAGTGATTACTTTGAGTTTTAATGTCATTTAAACAGCGATTGGTGATTCTCTGACTCTGACAGTCTGAAAAAGCGGAGTTAAGTTTCATGTTTTCGACTGTTTATAGTCGAATAGTTCTTTGTGAGTCATTTTATAATTGTAAAAAAGGTCACTGCATCTTTTTCTCACAATTTGTTTTTTTTCCCTCACAATTGTGAGTTTGAATTTCACAATTCTGACTTCTTTTTCTCAGAATTGCGAGATTTAAACACAATTGCAAGTTATAAAGTCAGAATTGGGAGATATAAACTTGCAATTCTGACTTTTTTTCTTGCAATTTTTTCTTGCTCATAATTCTGACTTTTCTCAATATTGTGAGTTTATATCTCATAATTCTGACTTTTCTCAATATTGTGAGTTTATATCTCATAATTATGACTTTTCTCAATATTGTGAGTTTATATCTCATAATTCTGACTTTTCTCAATATTGTGAGTTTATATCTCATAATTCTGACTTTTCTCAATATTGTCAGTTTATATCTCATAATTCTGACTTTTCTCAATATTGTGAGTTTATATCTCATAATTATGACTTTTCTCAATATTGTGAGTTTATATCTCATAAACGCAATTGCAACTTTATATTGCACAATTCTCAGGGGAAAAGCCAGAATTGTGAGATAAAAACTTGCAATTGCCTTTTTTGTGTTTGTTCTACACTTATTAGTATTCCAGAGTATTCATTTTATTATTTACATTTTAAAAGTAACCTACCCAGCCCTGTGTATATATATATATATAGAGAGAGAGAGAGAGAGAGAGAGAGAGAGAGAGAGAGCAGAAAGTGTCTATAAAATTATTTTAAAAATTGCACAGTCGTTTAGTTTCTCTGAAAAAATGAGTTTAAATAATTACTCTGATCTATTATTGTGGTTTAATCTTTTTCAGATTATTCAGATTCAGTTTTCCGATCCTAAATGGCACATAAAAATACATCCAACTTGACTGCATGATGTCTTCCTGTCTAAAAGGCAGTTTTTGACCAGAATGAGTTTGGACCAGACCTTATGCCGTTATGTCTTGCTGCGCTGTCTGCTTGATTGAAGGTTTGATATAACTCATGAAATTTCAAAGCAATGTCATATTAACATTTTACTTTCTGTGATGAAACATATTGCAACACTTCGTACATCCTACACTTGACAGGAACCACAATAGGCATTGTATCATGAGATCCCGGGCCGTTCCCACGCCTGCGCCTTATTGAGACTCTTAATCGTGTCATTCATTCGGGTTTGGCTTCTCGGGGTGAAGGCTCATATCCAGACCTGTGGTTATTAAACTGCTCGGATTACTCTTGCAAACCCCAGTGGTTGCTAATGCACGTTCAGCAGGGATTGTTTTATAAATGTATCCTATTTGTAATGGTTTTACAGTAAATGATCGATTAGATTATCGATGCATAGTATTAAATTTCTCTTTCTGTAAGCTCGGCTCTGACATACTGTAGTACAGTACCGGACATTTGTCATCTGCCCGCTTGGATGCACTCATGTCGGTCTCTGCCAAGAATTGCCATATCACATTCAGTGTCTCAGAATGAGGAGTGTGTGAATGTATGTGTGTGTGTGTGTGTGTGATTTTGTATTATTTTTTGATTGGACTGACACTTCCTCCTGTCAGTAGTGAAGCTGTGCCGCTCGTCTGCTGATTGCTCAGTCCAGTCTCTGACGCACACACTCACAGAGATCTGCGTCACTATAAGGAACCCACAGAGTTTATGCATTTCTCTCATAGACACACACCTTTAATACGGCCTTTAACCCTAAAGCACTGCACTCAATGAAGCAGAATAGCTCTTTTTTACATCCATTTCTTGTCTTTTCTAAATTACCTATTTATATAAATATTTGTTTTGAAGTTTCTACTCATAAAAATGTGGCATGGCAAGTAGAAATCTAAATAACCGGACCAATGAAAACAAAACATGTCGGTAACACTTTACAATAAGGTTAGTTTAACAACATTAGTTAACATGAACTAATAACAAAATGCACTTAATTATTAATCTTTGTTAATGTTAATTTCAAAATTTACTAATACACTATTAAAATCTTGTTTACGCACTGTGAACTAACATGAACAAATAATGAACAACTGTATTTACATTAACTAACGTTAACGAAGATTAGTAAATACAGTAACAAATGTATTACTCATGGTTAGTTCATGTTAGTTAACACATTAATGTTTAACTAATTAACCTTATTGTAAAGTTTTACCCACATTTCTATCATTAAAAATGCTAAAATGTAACATAACAATAGAATAGAATATAATATAATTTAAGGAATAATCCATGGCTAGCTGTGCATTAAACAATTTTAATGTACGACGTGAAGGCAAAGAATGACCCTGACGCAAAGCATAGTGCGTTAAGTTTAATGCACAGCTAGTCTGTGGATTGTTCCGCTTATACCATAGCATTTTCCAGCATTGACAACTTAAAGCTCGCAGTGAAATATTTGACCGGAAGAGTAAAAATGACAGTAATTTTTGTTAGTTATGGCTCATTAGATCTACCATTCTGTCCGCTTTGAATCAGATGCAGAGATAAAGTAGTGTGTAAGATTACATTTATTTCAATTAATTAATTATTTGAATTTAAATTAATCAGAGAGAGAGAGAGAGAGAAAGTGAATTACCTGCATCTGCGCAGCATCTCTCTCCCAATTAACAATGAAGCTGTGAGTTTAATTACTTCAAAAACAGCAATGTTACCCCCTCGTTCCTGGGAAATATAATCTAGCGATTCAGTAGCCATTTTATTAAAAGCTATGGGTCAGCTTTAATAAGTTTCTGTGCTCCTGAATGTTTCTGTGTGTGCAGCACGATCTCTGAGTGATGATTGTGTGTGTGTGTTCAATGAAAACAGTACATTAATATAGAACATTGATTAAACTGACTTGGAACTACCTGTGCATTAAACGGTAATATTGCACACCTTCCAGCCAATTAGAATGGAGTATTCAGACTGACCATGGTATAAACAGGGCTGGGTCGGTTACTTTTAAAATGTATTTCACTACAGATTACAAAATACATGCTTTAAAAAGTCATTTGTAACGTATTTCGTTACATTACTCAAGTTTAGTAACTTAATCTAAATACTTTAGAATACTTTGGAATACTAATAAGTGTGAAACAAACACAAAAAAGGTCATTGCAAGTTTTTATCTCACGAAAACTTATATTCTGACTTTTTCCCTCAGAATTGCGTGATATAAAGTTGCAATGGCGAGTTATAAAGTCAGAATTATGAGATATAAACTCGCAATATTGAGAAAAGTCAGAATTATGAGATATAAACTCGCAATATTGAGAAAAGTCAGAATTATGAAATATAAACTCACAATATTGAGAAAAGTCAGAATTATGAGATATAAACTCACATACTAAATTCACAATTGCAAGAAAAAAAGTCAGTAAAAAAAGAAGTAAGAAGAAGTAAGAATTGTGAAATTTAAACTCACAATTGTGAGGGAAAAAACAAATTGTGAGAAAAAGTTGCAGTGACGAGTGAATTATAAAATGACTCACAAAACATGAAAACAGTCGTGGATCATCAGGTCATGACAGGACAGTTCAGTTGACAGTTGAGAATTTTTTTATAAATTCAGTCATTTTGTCTTGTTCAGGACAGAGCTAAATAAAAATAAAAAAATTTTATGATCCTCTTAAAAGTATTAAAATGTTGATGAAACTTAACTCCGCTTTTTCAGACTCTCAGAGAATCACCAATCGCTGTTTAAATGACATTAAAATTCAAAGTAATGACTTTGGTAATCTAAAACACTTTTCAGATGTAACTGTAATCTGATTACCACCCCTTTAAAATGTAACTGTAATGAAATACACTTACTCAAATTTTGTATTTTAAATGCGTAACTAAGTTACTTGTATTTCGTTACTCCCCAACCCTGGGTATAATATAAAATAATATAATATAATATAATATAATATAATAACTTTATTTGTTAATTTTACAAACAATACGGGGGAAAACCTGTAAAAAATCAATTTGACAATTCCTTAATATAAACCAAACATTTACGGGCTTTTCTTATACTGTTCTATTTCCGTTCATTGCCTCTCTTTGTCACCTCAGTCTGAAGGTAACTGTAAGTGATGACAGTGCTGTCTCACCGCTGTCACCCTGACTGAAGGAAGAGAGGACAGACGTCTCTCTCTCATCCACACACACACACACTGATGGAAAGGACGAGCTTGATGCAGCCTTCATAGGCATGAGAATAATGAGAAAATAAAACCGTACTAGATGAAAAAACCTCAGAAACACATTGATGTGATGACAACCAGTGGCGACCAGTTGGAAACGGCGGTCGAATAAACACCGCAAGCACAGAGACTCTGACCTCCAGCAATTTAAATTGCTGTCAGTGTGAACGACCATTAAAGCCACTGATCCAGACCTATAAAGCTGCTGTGATGAATTTAATCTCCACTGATGTCCCATATTTCTCTCCTTACTGAGGCCAGCGCAGTCTCTCCAGACCGGCAGTATATTCTGTGAGCACCGCTCACAGCCTCCGCGGTTTGACATCTCGTGCACATAGAGCTAATGAGCCTCTGAATCTGTCCCAGTTCTGCCAGGGTGTTGCTATGGTGTTGATAATCTGTTGTAAGTAGTTGTCAGGGCGTTGCTACACTGTTGCCATTGTGTTCTGTGTGGTTGGCAACAACTTTCTGTGCTGTTGCTAGGGTGTTCTGGGTGATTTGGCGGGATGTCGCTACAGAATACCGTTGCAAAGATGTTCTGAGTGGTTGTCAACATGTTTCTGTGTGGTTGCTAGGGTGTTGCTAAGGTTTTTTATCCACAAGTCTCAGTGATTTTAAAAGTCTCTTTTTGAAGTCATGTCTCAACAGGTCAAAATTAAGTAAAAGGTCCAACATTTTAGGTTTACTTTTAGCTGTGTTGCTATGTGTCATATGAGTGAATGGCTAAACACTCTGTCTAGAGCAGAGCTTCCCAAACTTAAGAGGGGTAAGGCCCCCCAAAAACACTGCAAAAGCTCCACGACCCCGCCGTTAAAAAATATATACCGACTTTTACCTACAAATACATTTATTAACAAGTTTGTAAGAATTTCATGTGAATTATGAGAACTAAACATTCTTTACAAACATATTTAAATCCATAACACTAACCTTACATACTTTCAAAAAAATCTAATTTTACAACAAGTGGAATATTTTAATTATTTTAATATATTAATTTGGACTACTTACGGCCCCCCTGCAATACCGCTACGGCCCACAATTTGGGAAGCACTGGTCTAGAGCGAATGCAACCTCTTTGACGGTCTAAATTCAGTGAACATCTGTAACCAAAGCTGAATATCTTTTCCATAACACTCTGCTCCGCCTGCTACAGTAGCCACGCCCCAAACTCTTGCTATAGGTTGAGCTAGAAAGTAATTGACGGATTTGACCGCTCTCAATGCAGCCTATTGATAGTGCCTGGGAGACTCAATGTTTACAATTTTGGGGGAGATAAAGCCATGAATGCCATAACACTAATTGAAGTCTGTCAACAACAAACTGGGCCAAGAGAATGTATTTTAACATAAAAATCACCTTACATCACCTTTAAGCAAGTGTTTTAAAATGAATTGAAATGAAAAGTTTTTTTTCTCTGGAATACAAAATATTCATTTTTCTGAAGTTAAAAAGCATCAAGAAAGTAGTTAGGAAGAGTTTTATAGTTAAAGGGATTGTTCACCCAGAAATGATTTACTCACCCTCAATCCATCCTAGGTGTTCATGACTATCTTCCTTCAGACGAACACAATCGGAGATATATTTAAACATATCCTTGATCTTCCAAACTTTATAATGAAAGTGAATGGGGGGATTTTGAAGACAAAAAAAGTGCATCCATCCATGATAAAAAATAATCCATACGGCTCCAGGGGGTTAATCAAGGCCTTCTGAAGAAAAGTGATGGTTTTTTGTAAAAAAACATACATATTTAAAACTTTATTAAATATAATAATACACATCGAGTTGCAGTGGATCTCTGACTCGACGCAATGATGAACGCGGAAGCAAAGAGGAAAACAAAACGCCATTCATGAATTAGAAGTCTAAAACTAGACATTTTAAAGTGAATAGGCATCTAAGCTTACGATGCGCAGGGTTGGGGTAAATAACGAAATACAAGTAACTTAGTTACGTATTTAAAATACAAAATTTGAGTAACTGTATTTCATTACAGTTACATTTTAAATGGGTGGTAATCAGATTACAGTTACATCTGAAAAGTGTTTTAGATTACCAAAGTGATTACTTTGAGTTTTAATGTCATTTAAACAGCAATTGGTGATTCTCTGACTCTGACAGACTGAAACAGTGGAGTGAAGTTTCATCAACATTTTAATACTTTTAAGAGGATCATAAAAATGTTGTTATTTTTATTTAGTTCTGTCCTGAACAAGACAAAATGACTGAATTTATGAAAATTACTGAATGACTGAAAAAAAATTGCCCAACAGTCAACTGAACTGTCCTGTCATGACCTGATGATCCACGACTGTTTTCATGTTTTGTGAGTCATTTTATAATTCACTCGTCACTGCAACTTTTTCTCACAATTAGTTTTTTCCCTCACAATTGTGAGTTTGAATTTCACAATTCTGACTTCTTTTTCTCAGAATTGCGAGATTTAAACACAATTGCAAGTTATAAAGTCAGAATTGGGAGATATAAACTTGCAATACTGACTTTTTTTCTTGCAATTGTGAATTTAGTATGTGAGTTTATATCTCATAATTCTGACTTTTCTCAATATTGTGAGTTTATTTCTCATAATTCTGACTTTTCTTAATATTGTGAGTTTATATCATAATTCTGACTTTATAACTCACAATTGCAACTTTATATCACGCAATTCTGAGGGAAAAAGTCAGAATTGTGAGATAAAAACTTGCAATGACCTTTTTTGTGTTTGTTCCACACTTATTAGTATTCCAAAGTATTCTAAAGTATTCAGATTAAGTTACTAAACTTGAGTAATGAAACGAAATACGTTACAAATTACTTTTAAAGCATGTATTTTGTAATCTGTAGTGAAATACATTTTAAAAGTAACCGACCCAGCCCTGACGATACGCCTACATCCCGTCTTGTGGCACAAGTCAACTTGCACAGTATGTGTACAGTCGTCTGCAGGAAGCTAGTTATTTTAGGTTTATAAAGTTTTAAATATGGATATTTTTCTTAAAACAATCGCTTCAGAAGACCTTTATTAAGCCCTCAGAGCCATAAGGATTACTTTTATGATGGATGGCTTCAACATTGCGTTCCCCATTCATTGCCAATATAAAGCTTTGAAGGATATTCAATATAACTCGGACTCATCAGAAAGAAGAAAGTCATACAGGCTTGAGAGTGAGTACATAATGGGGTACTTTTCATTTTTGGGTGAACTATCCCTTTAAAAATGTGTGAAAATACTTGCTTAATATATATTGTGGAAAACATGAAACATTTTTCAGGCTTCTTTGATGAAAAGAAAGTTCAAAAGAACATTAGCATCATCGATGTCAGCGCAGAAATACCCCTAAACACAACTCTCGCCTTTGTATAATACAGTCTCAGTCCTTATATCAGACCCCGTTCACCCTGCCTTGAATGAAGTGGAGCCTGTCAGCCCACGTCAGCTTCTCTCCTCTCCACCTCCGCGCTGTTGCCCTCGTCTGCTGGGAGCAGATTGAAGAGCAACTCATTTGTTAAGAGGACCTGTTGCTGGTGCTGACAAGTCCATCACCGTCTTGTCACTGCCAGCATCTTGTCTACCCGGAGTTTAGTAGGTGGCGGATCCAAAACAATCTGTCTGATGGACATGTCTGATGTGTTAGTTCTGCTGTGGTGTTGTGACTTGAGGTGAGCTGGATCTTAGTCAGTCATCTGTTCTGCTAGCCTGCTAAAACCTTCTCTGCCGCTTTCTCTGTACTTGCGCAGATGGGCCGCTGACTGGCGTCTGGCTGCTTAGACTGTAAAAAATTATTTCCATGATCTGTCACCACAGCATTTTTTTCTTTTGTCAAATCATCTTTAATAATTAATGTGGTTCAGATAACATAATATTTTGAGTTTCTGTTGATTAAACCAATCGCCTGCATTGTATAAACTCAAATTTTTAAGTTAAACCAACAATTCTTTTTTTACATTGTATGAGTTGTCCACGTGGACACCGTTGGTTGCGAGTATTTATAAGCGATTTGTTGCAACCTTTTATGTTAAAATATAAGCAATGAAGTTGTTTTAAAATATTAATCAAAATCATGTCACAAACATGCAAAGAAAAAAATAAAAGAAATAATAAATAAGCAAACTCTGTTATGTCAGGAAAGATTTTAACTTTAAATATGTTTTTTTTTCTTTATCAAATGCAAAATACATAATTATTGCTGTAAATGAACCACATCAGATCTTTAATTGTAGTTTGCTAAAACTCCAATTGAATTATTCTAATGTGGCGTTGTGTTACGTCTGAAAATATAATTAGCCTAAATGAAAAAGTCAATAAAATGTCATTTGCAGAAGTGATCAACAAGATTGCACAGACGGAAATATTCAGGAATATTCAAGCTGTGAATCGGAAAGACAGCTGTGAAAGAAAAGAAATGAACACTTGAACGAAGTAGAGATGATGTTAACATAAATATTATAATGTATATCAAAGCACTGAGTGTGTAAAATCTTTTTCTGAACAGGGAGACTCATCAAACAGCACACAATGGACAATTATCACTTATCACTATAGAATTTGATATATATATATATACACACACACTTGACATATATAGATTTTCTAAAAAAAAAAAAAAAAAAAAGTGTTATCCAACGTAAAAATACATCCTGACTGATTTCTCAATGCATATTTTTCAGAGTCTAGGGCTTTTTGCAGATAATTTCTAGTGCTATTAAAAATATGTTTCAAGTAGTAGGACAAAGCATTTAAGAGCTTTAAAAACATAAAAGACACATTTTACTGTAGAATCTGTTTAAATTGAGAATAAGTATCTGAATACTTGAAGCACTAATGTATACTTTCTACGGAGAGCTTCATTTTCTGTAAATGTGCTTCCATAAATGGAAATATTTTGTGTGTTAGAGAGGATGACTAATGTGAATGTAGATATATGTGCTCTTGTCTTAACAGATGTCTGTGTTATTGCTCTATCAGTGATGATTCATTCAAGTGCTTCTGTTCACTTTAAAGTGAGGGTACTCAATCCACTTTCTGCTGTTATACATGTACATACATCTGCACACACATCTCCAGAACTGACACTGAGGTAATATGGACATGATACAATGAGTGAATTCAGTCAAGCTGTTTCGGATTGCATCATGTGTGAGAAAACTTTACAGTACAGGGAATAAACAATACTATTTTAGTATTATAAAAATACTTTTAGGACCCCTTAACATGGCGATTGCTATCAGGATATGAGGAGAATCACCTATTGCACCTTTAATGCATATGAAAATGAAGTATTGTCAGGGCTGGGTTGGTTACTTTTAAAATGTATTTCACTACAGATTACAAAATACATGCTTTAAAAAGTCATTTGTAACATATTTCGTTACATTACTCAAGTTTAGTGACTTAATCTAAATACTTTAGAATACTCTGGAATACTAATAAGTGTGGAACAAACACAAAAAAGGTCATTGCAAGTTTTTATCTCACAATTCTGACTTTTTCCCTCAGAATTGAGTGATTTAAAGTTGCAATTGTGAGTTATAAAGTCAGAATTATGAGATATAAACTGACAATATTGAGAAAAGTCAAAATGAGATATAAATCACAATATTGAGAAAAGTCAGAATTATGAGATATAAACTCACAATATTGAGAAAAGTCAGAATTATGAGATGTAAACTCACAATATTGAGAAAAGTCAGAATTATGAGATATAAACTCACAATATTGAGAAAAGTCAAAATGAGATATAAATCACAATATTGAGAAAAGTCAGAATTATGAGATATAAACTCACAATATTGAGAAAAGTCAGAATTATGAGATATAAACTCACAATATTGAGAAAAGTCAAAATGAGATATAAATCACAATATTGAGAAAAGTCAAAATGAGATATAAATCACAATATTGAGAAAAGTCAGAATTATGAGATATAAACTCACAATATTGAGAAAAGTCAGAATTATGAGATATAAACTCACAATATTGAGAAAAGTCCGAATTATGAGATATAAACTCGCAATATTGAGAAAAGTCAGAATTATGAGATTTAAACTCACAATATTGAGAAAAGTCAGAATTATGAGATATAAACTCACAATATTGAGAAAAGTCAGAATTATGAGATTTAAACTCACAATATTGAGAAAAGTCAGAATTATGAGATATAAACTCACAATATTGAGAAAAGTCAGAATTATGAGATATAAACTCACAATATTGAGAAAAGTCAGAATTATGAGATATAAACTCACATACTAAATTCACAATTGCAAGAAAAAAAGTCAGTATTGCAAGTTTATATCTCCCAATTCTGACTTTATAACTTGCAATTGTGAGTTTAAATCTCGCAATTGTGAGAAAAAGAAGTCAGAATTGTGAAATTCAAACTCACAATTGTGAGGGAAAAAAAACAAATTGTGAGAAAAAGTTGCAGTGACGAGTGAATTATAAAATGACTCACAAACAACTATCACAAAACATGAAAACAGTCGTGGATCATCAGGTCATGACAGGACAGTTCAGTTGACAGTTGGGCAATATTTTTATAAATTTTTTTTTTTTTTTTTTTTATAAACCACCCATTTAAAATGTAACTGTAATGAAATACAGTTACTCACATTTTGTATTTTAAATACGTTACTCTCCAACCCTGAGTATCATTACTCTCAGCAGGTCGTTTTATTCACTCGTCTGGCCCTCAGCTACACAATTTAGTATCTCTGGTGTATTGCATCGGTATAAAAATATGTTTATTTACATAATCTTTATTGCATAACGGCAGGGAAAATATTGCACTGTAAAACTATTACTGATACTGATGGCCAGTGGGAAGCAACTGTTCTTGTGCTGGATGTTGTGTTCTGGTGTGATTTTTTTCCCAGTCCTCTGTCTGGAGGTGTATAAGTCCTGGAGGGAGGGCAGGAGTGCACCAATTATCCCTTCAGCGGTCCTGACTCTCTATTGCTGACTTTTTATTCCTGATTTAGTGACGAACCAAACCAGACAGTTATAGAGGTGAATAGGCCGGACTCGTTCCCGGTCACACTCGCTGCTGTCTGTCTGAAAGTTCGTGATCCACTGACAGATTTGGCAGGACACAGAGAGTTGGATCATTTTAGCCTAAAGATGTTCAGAGACGATGGTGTTGAATACGGAGTCTACAAATTATTTCTTGCATAAGATCCTTGCATTATAATACATGAATATAGCTGCAAGCAACAATAAATGGAGTCCAAACAGAACAGAAAGAAGTAGAATATAAAATGCACAGATGTTACATAACTAACCGACTTACAAAGACAATATATAACTTGGAATAATATCATATGACAATATACAGTAAAATTCACTCTCTAGCTTAAAGAGAAAGTTCACCCAAAAGCGATAATTCTGTCATCATTTACTCATCTTTATGTCATTACACTTTCTTTCTTCTGCAGAACACTAAAGAAAACATTTTGAGAAATGTCTGGGGTTTGTCTTTTATTTCATAAAATAAAAGTCCTATGTTCTAATGTTGTTTTGGACCCCATTGACTTGAATTGAATGGATGATATCCTTTTCAGATGCCATTTGATTGGTGCTTAAAGTGTTTATTGATTAGAGTTTTGCATTGTTGAGAGAAAAAACAAATCAAAAGAGCATCAGTGTCATGAATCTGTTCCGTCACCTTTCACTCACTTGCCACCAGAGGTCGCCCTCCAATATCACGGACTCTCATACACGGACTACATCTCCCAGAATCCCCGTACCTGTCACTAATCATGGTTCCAGCTGATTCTCATTATCCCACCATATTTAAGTCCAGCGCACACACACTTAGTTGCTAGGTCTTGTTTACCCATAGTGACATTTCCAAGTGTTCATACCCGTCTAGTCTGCCTGGTTTTGATCCTGCCTGGTTCTTTGTCTGTTGATATTTATCTGCCTGCCTTTTGACCTGTTGCCTGAATTATTACTACGAGCCTGCCTGTTCCCTGCCACTACTGTTTGCTGTCTGACTGACCATTGCCTGTTTGACCACGTTTTGTTAATAAAGCTCGCACTTGGATCTCATCATTTCAATCAGTATATATATATATATATATATATAATTCGGTATAATGTAAAAAAAAATACTGGTAAATTAAACGAAAAGTTCACAAGCATAAACACTATAAAGATGTATTTTAGTTTCCCACACTCTGCAACAACAATTATAAAAACAAAATAGTGGCATTCATTATAAACAACATCTATTATAAACACCAAACCTAAAGTAAATAATTAAAAGTGAAACTGAAACATCACATGGAAAATTCGCTGTACACATAAACTCATGTGCCGCTCTCATTCGTCACTCATTCATCACTTCTCGCTGTTAATTTCTTTAAAGTCGCTTTAGGATTTAAGTCGTTTCAGATGATAAAAAACGTGACTTTTATTCCAGAAAATAGGGTGTGTGTATGTATCCACTTGTTATAAAGATTTCAATCCAACAGCTTAAAAACTGCTGTGGAATAAATGTAAAGATGCATTTATCTCTAATGAAAAAATGTTCACTTGGCATCTCAGTAAGAGACCGAAACCCATCGACCTGATCTTTGAGCATCAGAACATGATGGGTGGATCATATAACCACAGCAAAGTGATTCTTACGGCATTCAGTGGGAATCTATAAGAAACCACAAACGTCTGGGCCTGTTGAGCAGTGGTGATTGTTGCTGATTGTTTGTACTGCTGTGATAATTCTTGTCTTATTTCCTTATTAAAAGAAATGAATGTCTTCATCGCCCTCTCACCTCCCCTGCTCGCTTCTTAATGGAAAATTGACTGTTGTGACAGTGAATTCCTGTTTGATGCACTGTAACAAGACAGCAATTTCCTTAAGAAAATGAGCGGCAAGTAATCACCAATGTACACATAATGGCTGAAGCTAATTTAGCATTGGTTAATCGAAAGTTTGCAGGAGAGATATGTCTGTGCTTCTGTTCTGTGGTCTGTGGAGCATTTAGACGTCCCTCTGTGGTTGCTTGGTTAAAGCTGAAGTGTGCCACTGGTGTCACCAAACTAAATACTGTTAACAAATGGGTTTTTCGAAGACTTTAAAGGGAACCTATTATGCAAATTTTACTTTTTTAAGGTGTTTGAATGCCGATGTGAGAGAAAACTCTTTTTTTTTTTATAATTCTCATAAATCAAAAGCAGTCTCTTCCCACAAGCTGATCAAGACAGGAGTGAGAAGCACAGACTCCGCCATTTCTGTATCCTCGGCCTCGCTGTAGCAGCTGGAGTTGTGCAATGTCTACGCCAAAGAGGAAGAGCTGCATGATTAATCGTAAAAAGATCACAATCTCGATTCAAGCACCCACCGGTTCTTATTTTTTAATGACAACAATTCACCTGCATAAAAATCATACCGGAACATCCAAATATGTGTTTGTGCTGCCAGAGCCAGTTTTGAACCACATATTAGTTATTTCTGTGTTACAAGTATTCAAATGATCACAGACGTACTGAGATATAAGTTTTAAGTCACTGAAAATAGAGCAAACTACCTTTTGAAACAAGCTAGGTGCGTCAAATAACGGTTGTATCAATTATATCTTATTCCACTAGAAAAATGTGTTTGTATATTGAATCATTCATTCAAAAGATTTGTTCAAAAACACTGATTCATCCAGTAATGAAGCAAGCATTTATTAATGACTCAATAAATTCATTCAAAACTGTTTTTTAAATAATTCATTCAGATATTTTCCATCTATTAGACTCCAGCAATTTGTCATAAACTCTAGTAAATGATATGATATTGTGTTTGGTTGTATATTCAGAATCGTGGGAGAATCGTGATCTCTATTCAAAACCAAAAAATCAAGATTCTCATTTTGTCCAGAATCGTGCAAAGAGGGAAGTGTTGTGTTTTGGGAAGAGTCTCCATCAACTCCTGAGTCACTGAGCACTCAAAAATGTCATTTTTGTTGAAAATGTCCCCAAGATATCACTAAAGTCTTATAGATATATGCACCAATCATTTTGCGTTGGACTGCTTCACAAACGACGGTCTTTCCAATGACTCCAGATCGAACATATGAGGCTGAACACAGTTTCTGACATTTTCAGTGTGTGAGATTTTCCTGTTTTGTTCTGCCAATCTCTCCTTCCAATCGCTCTTGAAGCACCCCCCCTTTTCTTGAAAGGGGGCCGGGAGCAGCAGCTCATTTGCATTTAAAGGAACACACACATAAACTGTGTGTTTTTGCTCACACCCAAATAGTGTCTGTCGAGTATTTTGAGTTAAAACTTCACATACACACTCTGGGGACATCAGAGACTTATTTATCTATTACATCTTGTAAAAAGGAGCATAGTAGGTCCCCCTTTAATACGTTCACTTCATTAGGTTTAGCCGTTGGTGCTTGCTAGGCTAGGCTTGTTGTGTATCACTTAATGCATTTAAGATTAAATGATGCCATTATGTCAGATCTTCTTATCATGGTAATTCCTCTTGTCTGAGATAACTTCATGTTCCCGTGATGATTGGAATCAAGCGATTGGTTGACAATGTGATGCCTTATATGCTTAAAAATGTCTGGTTGAACACAGAAGTTCACCTTTGACCTTTGCCAACTGCCCTCTGAGGGTATTTATATTTACATTTATGCATTTGACAGATGCTTTTTACTGTGTTGAAGGCATCAGTTATTTTAGTGTCATTTAATTACCATTATAATTTTAATTAATTATATTAAAATATGTCTTAAATAAGTTTAAGTTTAAGGTTTTTTATTTTGTTTAAAGCAACAAATTTTTTTTTTTCTTATGGTTGTAGTTTTAGTCTCCAGGAAGGCATATATTTGATCATTTCATAATTTTGCAAAAAATTCGAACCCATGATATTGGCGTTGCAAGCTCTAGTGTTTGAGCTTCAGGTGAGCACACGGATGTGCTTTTCCACACTTTTTTAATGTTAAAAATAATTACAGTACTCTTTATAATATTCATATTTTATTCATTCAAAAAATATATATAGTTATTATATCATTTGTTCTCATGTTTTTTTTTCTGTCTGAGAATTATTAATGTTAAAGGTTTGCCTTTTTAACCTGTTTTTTCATGCTTTAATATTTGCTTTATATCAAGTATATATAAATATTTCAATATGACCTGCGACATACAAATGACACCCAGAATTTGAACCTAATACAGAGGATTAAACGCACTACTAGACTCTAGAAAACAAGGATGTTGTTGTGAGCCAGGCCAGCGCTGGCCTACATCGACATGTGTGCCATGGTACAGTGCTTGACCCTCAGGCAGCTAATATTCACATATCGACTAGGCTGATCTTTCCACCCGTTCTGTCGAGCACCGTGTTGAAGGTTTTGTTCTGCTTTGCTTCTCATTTTAACATTTTTATTTATTTCCACCTTCATTTGTAATTCCCGCAAAGTCTAAGCCACCTAAAGTTTGGAGGAAGATTCAAATAAGCGCCGCATCACCTCCCGTTCCATGAGAGCAAGTATTACAAAGACCAAGTCAATGCTTCACTTATTATTTGCTCTTATGAGATCCCCTATACGATAAGTTTACTTTGTGCCTCAGATCAAAATCTATACAGAGGTCTGTTCGGCAGAGATGAATGTAATCCTCATTGACGTACAATACTCGCGTCCTAATAGGCCAGACTGGCCTCTCGAGTCCCCCGGGGCCTAAAGTAATTGATCCTACTATCGTTAGCTCCATGCTAATCCATCATTGTACAGCTCATTTACAGTAGAGCCACTGTATCCTCCCTCTCTTCTCATACTCGCAAAAGTGGAGCAGTCTACAACAGTTTCACATTGGCCTGAGCGTATAATTTACTGTCATTTAGTGCACTAACTTTAGGGTTTGTTATGGGGAAGAGAAAAAAATGGAAGCTTCCTTCAGTTTCACATTTTGCCACCGTGAGGGGCAGGTCACGGTCCCGGAGGAAGAGCGTCGAGGGTCTGTGCGCAAGCACTCTTTTAGGGGTTTTGCACACTAGAACCTGGTTACTGGACGCACAGTTGGTGTATCTGCTGGAACGGACTCAGGCGGGCCCAACTCCTCCTCCTCGTGCTCAATCGCTCTGCTCTTTCTCTCGCACCTCCTCTGCAGATGGTGGGAACGAGGATACCATAGACCTGCAGAGCACCAGCTTGGATCCCCTCCACAACTTCACTGGACAAGGTAAGCTGTGTTTCGTGTGCCGTACATATGTTACAACTTGCGATGTAAAGGGGCATTTCGCACCGCTGAATATTTTTTTAATGCTTCTTTAAACTTAAGGGACAGTTCACACAAAAAGAAAAATCTGTCATCATTTACTCACCCTCAAGTTGTTCCAAACCTGTATGAATTTCTTTCTTCTGCTGAACACAAAAGGAGATATTTTGAAGAATGTCAGTAACCAAATAGCTGATGACTTCCATAGTTGATCCTTCAATCATCTGTTTGGTTACTGCATTCTTCAAAATATCTCCTTTTGTGTTCAGCAGAAGAAAGAAATTCATACAGGCTTGGAACAACTTGAGGGTGAGTAAATGTGATTTATCATTTTTGGGTGAACCGTCCCTTTATTTGATGCCTCTGATCAGGAGTAACATTTGGACTGTAAAGTGTTCACACACTTATGTATTATGGAATGTGAGTACGAAATTTATATTACAATCACGGTGTTTGCGGGTCAATTTGACCCACTTCTTGCAGAGGTTAAATATGGAAACGTGTTTCCACCACAGAATAAAAAATAAAAAAGGTGATTGCGACTTTTTATCTCAGAATTCTGACTTTTTTCTCAGAATTGACTGTTCGCAAAGACCCGCCCCCTTTAGTTACTGTTGCTATGTCCAACGAGTCATGCGCTCTCACGCCACACATCATGTTCTCACACAGTGAAAAATACATCATGAAGCAAAGAGGACACTGACAACACGTCGACAGGCATATGACAGTTTCATATTTAATGTATCGTAATTTTTTAAAGAAGTTGAATCAATAAATAGCGTCTAGTGTATGTTTAATGTGTGGTGACAGATCGCTGTAGCTCCTCGTGAACCGATCATCTCTTCATACTAGTTCATTTATAGCATCAAATAAACATGAATGAACATCAGAAGGAATGTTGTTTCAAGCGTGGAAAGACGTGAGGACACACAATTTATCAAGTTCACCAACGTTACTCTACTAACTCTCCTGACTGCTTTGATGGACAAAATGGTGGATTCAGGGTTATGATTGGTTAGATCGCCTGTCAATCAAACTGGTCAATGGGTCAATTGCAAGTTTTTATTTCGCATTTCTGACTTTATAACACAGAATTGCGAGATATAAACTTGCAGTTGTGAGAAAAGTCAGAATTGGAAGAAAAAAGAATCGCAATTTTGACTTTTTTCTTGCAGTTGATATTCATATCTTGCAATCCTGACTTCTTTTCTCAGAATTGTGAGCGAAAAAGTCCAATTCCGAGGGAAAAAAGACTTGATATCACGGAATTCTGACTTTATAACAATTTTCGACATTATATCACACAATTCTGAGAGAAAAAAAATCAGAATCGCAAACTTGCAATTGCAAGAAAAAATCGGAATTGTGAGATAAAAAGTCACGGAAACAAGCTTCCATAGTTAAAGGCAGCTAAACAATTTTATTTTCCATTTCTCTGCTCCCCTCCCCATATTTTTCTTATATTTATGCATTGCGCCGTAAAATGGCACTAACGTTTTATGTCATTTTCTCATCATCTGAGGGCATTTAAATAAATGCATTTACATTTATGAACTGCAATGTAAAGATGCTCTAAATTACAACTTGCACACTGCAAAATTTCATGCGCGTTGCACCATTAAACTTAAAGTATAAGTATAAACTAAATATTTACAGATGCCTCCAGGAGTAGAGGTTTGAGTACAACAGCAGAGTGATGAAAATGCATCAATAAGCCTGTGTTTTACCTGACAAACTTCAATACTGTAGAATAGACATATATGATGATGCTGACATTTACACTCGCAACTCATCGACACAAACCCGATCGACTGCACCTCTGTGCCTCTGCAATCCGATTCAAAAATCGTGCCGTGACGTGTCCTTGTTGATGCCAAAATGCACTTGGTTCTTCATTACATGATGGAGAATGATTTGAAAGCTGCTGCGGAGGGTAAAATGCATTTTGGATGCCTTTTGCCCCACAGGAATACTATATTGGCTTGGCAACAGAATCAAAGGAGCATAAATGACTTTACTTATAACATTCAGATATAGGCCTGAATAAGATAAAACATTTTAATATTCTGGCATAGCCATTAATGTATTTTTTGAACCAGATGATGTAGTTATACCATGCTAACCAGCCAAATCGCTTGTTTTGAACCTACAATTTGCTGCTCTACTCAGTTATTATAATTAACCCTATAAAATCATACTATATCATATTTGATACATACATTTCTAAGGCCTCTAAATAATCAACATGATCAAAATGTGATCTTAAGCTGTTCTGTGACAACTGATGTTTATATACATTTAATGTAAGTTGTTGGTTATACTGTATATGCTCTAATCGATTTACAGCAGAATTTCAATTTTCTGGCCATATAATTAATATCAGCTGCTCCAAATTGCATACTTTTGCTTACTTTGGGCCTCTGAATATTTTTTTTTTCGAGTACAAAATCCATATTCTCATATCAGCTATAAAAGCCTTATGTATTACATGAACTTTTTCATTTATAAAATATAAATATTTATTTTGTCTAAAGCAGAGCTCCCCAAACTTAAGAGGGGTAAGGGCACGACCCCGCCATTAAAAAATATATACCGACATTTACCTACAAATACATTTATTAACAAGTTTGTAAGAACTTCATGTGAATTTTGAGAACTAAACATTCTTTACAAATATATTTAAAGCCATAACACTAACCTTACATATTTTCAAAAAAAAATCAAATTTTAGAACAATTGGAATATTTTAATTATTTTAATATGTTGATTTGGACTAACTATCGCCCCCCCTGCAATACCGCTACGGCCCACCGGGGGAAGCGCTGGTCTAAAGGTTCAATAAATTGTTCCATTTTTTTTTCTTCTATTATTTCACATCATGATTTACAAGGTTCTCTTATTTCTAACCCTGCTGTAATATCTTTGTATTTTGCTACAGCCGATTAATAACGTACTTTCTTCATCTCATGTGTCCTCAAATCCTGTAGGTGGCAGTATAGACAGCGACGGTGCCTTTGAGGGAGACTATGCTGTGCCACCACTCTCAATGGCTGAGGGGCTGCAGCACATCCGAATCATGGAGGGAGTGTCCCGATCTCTGCCATCATCGCCTCTGCTCACTCACCAGACCTCCAGCTCAAGACTACCGTCCGTGAGGAAGGTCTTCGGCACGGCCACAGGTACCAAACGCTCTCACAGTCATGATACCACAATTGACCCTTCGCAAAACCGCCCCCTGTTGCTATGCCCGACAATCCATGCGCTCTCACGCCACACATCATGTTCTCACGCAGTGAAAAATACATCATGAAGCAAAGAGGACACGTCGACAGACTGAGCAGGTGTTATAATGTGTGGTGACAGATCGCTGTAGCTCCTCGTGAACCAATCATCTCTTCATACTAGTTCATTTATAGCATCAAATAAACATGAATGAACATCAGAAGGAATGTTGTTTCAAGCGCGGAAAGACGCGAGTAACACAATTTATCAAGTTCAAGTTCACCAACATTAATCTACTAACTCTCCTGACTGCCTTGTCAGAAAAAATGGCGGATTCGGGGTTATGATTGGTCTGATCGCCTGTCAATCAAACTGTTTTCTAAATGTCAATTCCTAATGCACAGAGACGTTTCTGAAATTTTCCGGAAGATTTTAATTTTTAGTACCATCATGGATGGATGCTGTTTTATATTACAGCTGAGACAGTATATAAACATTTAATTTTATTGTATTTATTTTGTTTTGTTTAATTTTTATCGACCCTTTCACATTTCCAGGGTTCTCAGAAACGGAAGTGGTCATAAGTGATCTTCTATAGTGGTGAACAGAAGCTATAACTAATATTTTTGTGCTCCCGTTTGCTTCAATTGGAAAAAAAAAACAATCCACAGTAGCATTTCTTCGACTTTCCAAAAGAGGAAAAAAAAATATTGAGAAATTGTTTATTGTAACGAAGGTCCACTGGAGGCAAGTCTTAGAACCCATGTGCAGTTTTATTTACAATGTCCAAACATGGTCAAACATATGCTTGGCTAAACAATAAACAAGAACATCATCTTTCCCACAGTGGGACAGGGACAATACTGGACCAAGAGCAAGGCAAACATGAGGGTTTACATACACAGGGACTAATGACAAACCAATAGATGTGTTCGACATTGGCTGCGGTTGTGTCCAACCGATCGGCGAGAGTAGCCGCATGTAGACGGGGAGGAGCTGAGAACGGAGACGAGAAGTTGGACATGGTCTGCATCTCATAGTGACGCTCGCAATGCATTTGCATACTTTATCAAGTGAAATAAATGTAATATTTGACTAATACGCAGGGTTGGGGTGTAACGAAATACAAGTAACTTAGTTACGTATTTAAAATACAAAATTTGAGTAAGTGTATTTCATTACAGTTACATTTTAAATGGGTGGTAATCAGATTACAGTTACATCTGAAAAGTGTTTTAGATTACCAAAGTGATTACTTTGAGTTTTAATGTCATTTAAACAGCGATTGGTGATTCTCTGACTCTGACAGTCTGAAAAAGTGGAGTTCATTTTCATCAACATTTTAATACTTTTAAGAGGATCATAAAAATGTTGTTATTTTTATTTAGTTCTGTCCTGAACAAGACAAAATGACTGAATTTGTATAAAAATTGCCCAACTGTCAACTGAACTGTCCTGTCATGACCTGATGATCCACGACTGTTTTCATGTTTTGTGAGTCATTTTATAATTCACTCGTCACTGCTACTTTTTCTCACAATTTGTTTTTTCTCTCACAATTGTGAGTTTGAATTTCACAATTCTGACTTCTTTTTCTCAGAATTGCGAGATTTAAACTCACAATTGCAAGTTATAAAGTCAGAATTTTTTTCTTGCAATTGTGAATTTAGTATGTGAGTTTACGTATATCTCATAATTCTGACTTTTCTCAATATTGTGAGTTTATATCTCATAATTCTGACTTTTCTCAATATTGAGAGTTTATATCTCATAATTCTGACTTTTCTCAATATTGAGAGTTTATATCTCATAATTCTTATTTTATAACTCACAATTGCAACTTTATATCACACAATTCTGAGGGAAAAAGTCAGATTTGTGAGATAAAAACCTGCTATTACTTACCTACTTTAAGTATTCTAAAGTATTTAGATTAAGTTACTAAACTTGAGTAATGTAACAAAATACGTTACAAATTACTTTTTAAAGCATGTATTTTGTAATCTGTAGTGAAATACATTTTAAAAGTAACATACCCAGCCCTGACAGTACTTCATTTTCATGTGCATTAAAGGTGCAATAGGTGATTCTTGAAAGTAAAAGTAACCTACCCAGCCCTGCCTGTGCACAAACAAACCAATGACAACATAAGACATGACAAAGGAGCGCATGACAATCAAGGGAGACACATGGCAAACAGGAAACATAACAATGAGACATGAAACTACAAAAATAAGACATGAAACATAAACATGAAACAAAACCAAAACTATACGTGACATTTATGTTGGTCAGAAGAGGGAAAGTGCATTAGCTGATGAATTAGAGACACTCACATCAGGGTTAACTACAACACTATTTGTTTATATTTACAAAATACAATTAAGTTGGTCAGTGAAAACATTGGAAATCTTTTTTGTACGTTTGTCAGTTAAATAAAGGTTTAAGAGAATTAACAAATCACAGATTCAAATCACTTGTTTTATTGCATTTTATTGCAAAATGTCCCAACTTATTCTAAATATTGTAGTCTTCTGTAATTTAATGCCACATATTATGGTGTTAAAAAAAAAAAATCTATATTCTAGATTTAACTATGGAAATGCATCACCACAGTCTGTGAAAAGGTCCCATACATTTCTTTTTTTTTTTTAAAAATATGTGAAGCATATTTGTTTAAAATATTGTTATATAATCCAAAGTATAATGCATTTTTAAATGTGCACTTTGGATGTCCAAATACTTGTAGGGCCACTGTATTTGCTGTTGGATGTGTCCACTAGGGTGTGCCAGCCACATATTCCTGCTGAAGCTTAAGCAGACTCACGTTAGAGCAGCAGAATGCCATTTTAATGATTTTGTGTATTTTGTGTTTGTTTGCAGTCATTTATCAAATATGAAAGTGTCGGTTTAGACAAAAAAAAAAGATAAATGACTACATTCTTATTAAGAAGTGCCTGTCCTTGCACTTTCATCTGTTGTGAAATCAAGTGCATTGTGGGAGTTTAACTGAAAAGGACAGCGGTGTTGTTGATATGAGTCACTCAATGGTTCTGTTATTGCTCTTTGTGATGTTAATGTCTCTTACTGCTCTGATTTAAGGTTCACTTTCATCCAGATTGGATGATTCGTTTCAGAGTTTGGACTTTGTGCTTTATAGTTTACAGAAAACAAAATGGCAGCAGCATCCTTTGTATAAGAAGGGGGGGAGGGAGAATGATAAAGCTCTCCCACCCGCAGATACTTGCTATCAGACAGTAACATATTATAATACTCTTAGCAACTCAAGTCCTGAAAGCAACCTAAAAGATGAATGGTTAGAGACTCATCTAAATCGTGTTTAGGAGCCTCAGAAAAGTGGTTTTACCGATCTGGAGGTCTTCTACATTCGCTCCCAGCATTAATTGCAGTGTGTTTTTTGCCGGCTGATTTGTAATTCTCCAGTGTAAGCAGTGTTGCGGAGCATCTCATCTCTGCTAATGAAAGTCAGGCCTCTTTATGAGCGCCGTTTCATCCCGCTTTTCTGCGTTTTCTGCATATTCATGAGAACCTAATCAGGTTCTTTTGCATTTAAGAACTGTCCTGTTGTTATGGAGAGAACATACCATGAACTGAGAATTAAACGGGTATATTTTCAGATTGATGAAAGAAAATCATGTCCTGTGTGATGTGAAATTATACAATGAATGATCTTATATTATAAAGGATAGATTTAGATCCGTTCCACTTTGTTCATAAATGGATGAAAACATATATTCGCAGTTTAATTTCAGGCTGGTAAGTCAACTACAGCAACTGTTGTGAGAGAATGCAATACTTGCAACACAGAATCATTGGAAAACGTGTCTACCTATAGTACAAAAAACCAAAAGTCCACAAAACTTGCTTGCATAACATAACCAGCTCCATATGTGATGTAGTAAACTTGCTCGGTAGCTCACCTGGTACAGCATTGCACATGTGATGCAGAGCGCTTGGTTTCGAGTCCCTTGAAACATGTGACCTGATAAAGAAGCTCAAAGACTAGAAGCAAGTTAAAATGCTTCAGTAAATGCATTTTTTTCCCCCTCAGGTTTGCTTTTAACACTATTAGGTTAGGTTTAGTGTACACAGTTATTGTCAAATGTGATAGAGCTTTAACATATTAGTGCCATTTCATTTCTGAACTGCTGCAATATGAACAACAAACAACTGAACACACTTTTAATGCCACTCACTGAACATTTCATGTTGAAAACTTTGTGAAATGTGCAGAACAACACACACATATATATATACATACATATATATATATATATATATATATATATATACATACATACACTCACCTAAAGGTACTAATACTGTGTTTGACCCCCTTTCGCCTTCAGAACTGCCTTAATTCTACGTGGCATTGATTCAACAAGGTGCTGAAAGCATTCTTTTGAAATGTTGGCCCATATTGATAGGATAGCATCTTGCAGTTGATGGAGATTTGTGGGATGCACATCCAGGGCACGAAGCTCCCGTTCCACCACATCCCAAAGATGCTCTATTGGGTTGAGATCTGGTGACCGTGGGGGCCATTTTAGTTCAGTGAACTCATTGTCATGTTCAAGAAACCAATTTGAAATGATTCGAGCTTTGTGACATGGTGTATTATCCTGCTGGAAGTAGCCATCAGAGGATGGGTACATGGTGGTCATGAAGGGATGGACATGGTCAGAAACAATGCTCAGGTAGGCTGTGGCATTTAAACGATGCCCAATTGGCACTAAGGGGCCTAAAGTGTGCCAAGAAAACAGGCCCCACACCATTACACCACCACCACCAGCCTGCACAGTGGTAACAAGGCATGATGGATCCATGTTCTCATTCTGTTTACGCCAAATTCTGACTCTACCATCTGAATGTCTCAACAGAAATCCAGACTCATCAGACCAGGCAACATTTTTCCAGTCTTCAACTGTCCAATTTTGGTGAGCTCGTGCAAATTGTAGCCTCTTTTTCCTATTTGTAGTGGAGATGAGTGGTACCCGGTGGGGCCTTCTGCTGTTGTAGCCCATCCGCCTCAAGGTTGTGTGTGTTGTGGCTTCACAAATGCTTTGCTGCAGACCTCGGTTGTCACGAGTGGTTATTTCAGTCAAAGTTGCTCTTCTATCAGCTTGAATCAGTCGGCCCATTCTCCTCTGACCTCTAGCATCAACAAGGCATTTTCGCCCACAGGACTGCCACATACTGGATGTTTTTCCCTTTTTACACCATTCTTTGTAAACCCTAGAAATGGTTGTGCGTGAAAGTCCCAGTAACTGAGCAGATTGTGAAATACTCAGACCGGCCCGTCTGGCACCAACAATCATGCCACGCTCAAAATTGCTTAAATCACCTTTCTTTCCCATTCTGACATTCAGTTTGGAGTTCAGGAGATTGTCTTGACCAGGACCACACCCCTCAATGCATTGAAGCAACTGCCATGTGATTGGTTGAGTAGATAATTGCGAAATTGAACAGGTGTTCCTAATAATCCTGTAGGTGAGTGTATATATAAATCACACGTTTTTCTGTTAAACCTGGGTTAAAGTTTTTTGCTATCTATAAAAGTGACAAAAGGACACAGTGTAAAGTGTCCATCCTCTTTGCTTTCCTCTCTTTCTTTTGTTCTCCTTCTTTATCTCCCTCATTCCATTTGTCTGTGATTACCAAGTGGTGAAGGGAAGGAGAAAATGGCAGATTGTATCCATCTCTTCAGATTTGAACAAAGCCCAGCAAGAGAGCAGTGACCTTTTTAACAGATCAATCACATCCTGATTTAAGCGTCCCAGGGTGAGGCGGGGGGTCCGATGCGGCCCCTCCTCCATCAGTTCAGCCTCAGTGAGTAGTGAAGGTGTGTAGACGCCTCCCCTGAAGAACCACCAGCTCTTGATTGAAAGTGCCACAAGGCCTTTGTTTTCGCGGATTGAATTCTGTTTCTGTCAGGTGCATTGCTGCAATGTCAGTTAACTTCTGTTGACACTTGCAGGGAGGCACTTGATTCACCTCTGAGTGCAACAAAATCAGATATATAGCCCCCCAATGTGGCTTGGCTGATTTATTGAGATTTCATAAGGCTGTATGTGTTGTCTGTTGAGACCACTTTGTCATTTCTTACTGCTGTAGTCCAGTGGTTAAGAAATTGCGATAAGGGCCGGTGAGCATTTGAGAGACAACTTGTTGACTCCTCAAAGTGCACTTACACTACAAGATTACAAACAAAAAAACAAATAATAGGGTAAAAAAATGTGAGAATATACCATTTACTCCAATATTACACAATTCTGTAACATGCAACTTAATTTTAATTCATTTCCAGGTTGATCTTATTTGATTCTGACTCAATTGGTAGACATTTCTAATGTTGTAAATTATTTAGGGCAATGTTCAAATAGGTAACCCATCTTTTTGAGTTCATAAAAATTACTCATTTTGGGAATTGAGTTACACTGGTCATGCTGTATTTTCACTGAAATGATTCAGCCCATAAGAGAGGTATAAAGGACTGAACTGCCCTTACCACAATGTATGTTTTTGATTTACTGAAAAAGAATCAGCTCATTAGAGTCGCCAAGAATCGAACTGCACTACTCGCAATGAATTTTTTTGATTCACTGGAAAAAATCAGCTCATTAAGAATTTAACTGCACCATTGGTGCTGTATGTGTTTGATTCCCTATTAGCTCATAAAAGTCATCAGGAATCAAATTGCAGAGATCTCACTGAATGTTTTTGATTCACTGAAAAGAATCATCATATTAGAGTCATTTGCTTGTGTATCATGTTCCAGTGGATAAAGTATGTTTGTATGAATATACACATTTTTTCCCAACCATGCATGATCGTATGGTCAGTTACATTCTATAATTGTCATTAAGGATTGTTTTTAATTTTTTCTGCTCTCTGTGACCTCATCACATCAGATCTTTAACCCTTTTGAGAATCACTGCTCCACCAGTGTTGCTGATTTCCCCGATTGAATCACAGGATTCGCTCCTCTGAACTTCAAGCCTCACGTCACCCTCCTGTTCCAAACCCAAATGAACTACCGTGATCAATAGCTTTACTGCTAGCCCTATAGAAAAAGGGAAAATTACATTTTCCCTCAATGCCCATTAATTGTCTTGATGAAATTACTCCTCCTCCTCCGCTGTCGATCTGCTTCCACTTTCCTCCTCAATCCATACCAAAATTACGATACAATGATTAGCCCTTTTTTCTATTCTCGCTAACTCTTCTTGAGTACAACCAGTTTGTCCCTGCATCCAAGAAGAAGCGCTGTACCAAAAACACTACAAACCTGCAACTGAGGTCCATCTCAGGTGGTTTGATCACAAGTGGTCAGGTGAGACACGTTGTAGTTTACACCTCGTGGTAACTTGCGTCTCCTGTGACCAAGAACAAACCTGGCCTACTACAATAGAAGAATGTGATGTTTATAGCGTAATTCTCAGTTATTTTAGTGCAATATCAATATTAAGTGGATTTTAGATGTGTTTTACATCCGCTGCATATTGATAAAAGTTGATATCCACAAATCATAAGTACAGTAAATAAGTAAGAAATATAACTAATAGATATCGCCATTCTTCCCCCATGTTGATTAATCACAGCACATCAATTGTTTCTGAAATGTTGTTTAAATATGCAAACAAGTCAATGTAATTAAATATGCGATAATTTGCATACATTTCCAGAACAGAAGTCCGGCCATTGGATGAAGCCAAGTTCAACATTATTTTGTTGACAATCCTTTTGGATATTTCATTTCATCACTCCATAAATCAGAAAATACTGCCAACATCCAGAAAATAATGTTAAGAAAGTGTTTTATATATATATATATATATATATATATATATATATATATATATAAAATCATATAAAACTGTAAAGTTTGGTGTATGTAAAGCTTCTGAAGATTTCTGAGAAAAAAACTCATGGCTTTTACAGATATGTATTGTAATTGAAATCTACCGAAACAAATAAAGTGTAATAAAATAAACACTTAAATGTTTATTTTGGGTGTTTATTTTACACTTTTCTGAAATAAGAAGCAAAATAACCCCAAATCTCATGACAAAATGCCTGAAAAAGCAATGCCTTTAGTGTTCTGTCTTAAAATCAGAAGTAAACACGGTCACAGCTGATGGACGAGCTCAGAAAAGGATAACTTGAAAGCTTGTCTTTTCCCACTTCATCTCTTTCGGCTTCTTCAAATCGCTTCCCAATTACGAGCCCATCCCCCCCGCTCCCAGCCCTCCAGATCCTCCCACAGCAGCCATTTGTTCAGCTAAATGGAAATGTGACATTTACGGCTGGAATTCTGTTCAGGTGAAGAGGAATGGAGTCCAAATGACAAAAAGATGACCATTAAATGAGGAAGAGTCATAAAAGAAGAACCGCTCAGACATTGATGACAGTTTCCACTTTGAAGGAAGTAGCAGCCTTGTTTTTAAGGCCTTTACACAGAATGTTATTATACATTCTTAAAAATTAATATTCCAAAAGGGGTTTTTCGCAGCAGTACTGTAGATGAACCACCATTTTACTGAAAATTTCTCATAAGAACTGTGTTTTTTGGGAAGAACTTAAATAGTGGGCCGATTGAAGTGAGTCGTAACAACAAATGTATTTCTTCTGAAGGAAAGGCATGCTTTAATGCTGTTGAGTCTTCTGTAAGACTCATTCGTGTCTGAGAAAAACACATAGTCCGGATTCAGTATCTGCTGTCGGATGAGATGTCATTATTCTAACACAACTTGTTACGAAATAAAAAGCGTCTCACCTGTCCGGTCAGACGTTGTGCAGCTTGTAGTGCGCACTCTTCAATAGCTGGGTTTCAGTCACGTGATTATGATGACGCACGAAGGCGGGGCGATTTCAGATGGAGGGCAGGAAGTAAAAATGGCGAATACGTCTATGGAGGAAACCGTTGCAGAGAGTCCGTATTGTACAAATTTAGAACCAGTTTCAAGAAATAGATACAAAGAATTAGTGAACAGATATGTTAGATGTGACCCGTGTTCCCCTCTGATCGTGGGTTGTTGTCAGCTGGAGCTTTCGGCTGTCTGCGTCAGATCTGGGCTCTCATCTGTCTGTTGGAGATCCAACATAGCCTCTGCACATTCCAACCGTCTTTGTTGGTCTTCCTTGAGCTTCATCCTCTGCTGTCGTTTAAGAGACGCCTCTGATTTGGGCTTAGTTTTTTAACCTAGGTTGACCGTTGGAGCCCAATCTACCAATCTAAAGCGCTAGGGCAGCCTAAAAATCCCCAATGAAGTCCACATTAGACTACCGCTAACTTAATAATCATTACTAAGTAAATGAGCATTTAACGACAACCTAATGCTATATAAACACAGACATAAAAAACACATTGGCTAGCTACGTTAACACACCTCCGACGAAGTGGTCGCTGCAGAGACGGGCATTAACAGACTGGAAATCCACTTTTTACGGCATGTCTCAGTGAGCTTTTGACATTTCTCACCTTTATGAGTGACAATCTTCGGTACTCTATAAAAACCCTTTCCTTTTTCTCGATTTGAACGATTGGAGCAGCCGTAAACGACACAAAACATTGGCATTTTTTCAGACGGCAGATCCTCAGCTACTCACTTCCTGCCCTCCATCTGAATTTCGCGCTCTCGTGATGTAGCAGTGTGACGTCACGTGAAACCAAGCTATTGTGCACGCAAATATAAATAGCAAATTAAATTGCATGCAACGTCGTAAATGCATTGTCAATTGATAAGTCATGAAATTACTGTGGCACCATGGGAAAATGTGCTCCTATGGCCGAACCAGTTGAGAACCTCTGAGCTAAAGAATCTTTTTCCACTATAAAAACCTTTTGTTGAATGGAAAAGTTCTACTGATACTAAAATCATCGAAGCCAATAGCGAATCTTTATTTTTAAGAGTGGTGGATGATAAAGGTTTTTAATGGAACCATCTATTTCACTTAAGAACCTTTATTTTAAGAGTGTATATCAATACACTCTTGATATCATATTATCAGATGTCTGTGGATGCCCATCCTTATTGTAAACAGGAGTAGTTGTGTCTATTTCATTTGACCCGGTGAGTTGCAATTCAGCTTTCCTCAACCACGATTGATTTCTTCTTAACTTTTGGAGTAAATAAAAGCCCTACTATTTCTTCAAGTGTTTGGAATTATACAAAACAGTTTAAATACTCAATGAAGCATGCAGTATGTTCTCCATAGCGTACAGTGCATGTACAGTGAAGTGTTTATCATGCAGGGCTGGTGCTTGACATTCAGAGGACAGAGAGACATCCAGTGATATTAAACCCATAAATCTCTGTCCGTTTTTCCAGAACAAATACAGCGCAGAGAGTGAAATCAAGGCTGTCGGAAAGTTAGATCAATTCTGGCCCCTTCGCAAACTAGCATTCAAGTCACATTTTGGCCAGACTGAACTGTTTGTTCGAATCACTGATGCGATTAGGCCTCTTGATCTTTAATATTTTATGTCTTTATTTAAAAGCATCCAACACTAGCAGCAACAACATCACGAGTCTTGGAACATGGAGGGAGCAGGAAGCCCTGTTGTATACAAAGGAATATTCTGTTTTCAATACAAGTTAAAGGGTTAATTCACAGAAAAATGAACATGCTGTCATTTATTCATGTCGTTCTACAGCCGTAAGACCTTCGTTCATCTTCAGAACACAAATGAAGATATTTTTGATGAAATCTGATGGTTCAGTGAGTCTCTATTGACAGACTTTCAGATGTCCAGAAAGATACTAAAACATATTTAAAACAGGTCATGTGACTACACTGGTTCAACCTTAATATTATAAAGCGATGCGAACACTTATTGTGCTCCAAAAACACAAATAAACGACTTTTCAACAATATCTAGTGATGGACGATTTCAAAGCACTGATTCATGACGCTTTACGAATCTTTTGTTTCGAATCACTTATGACGTAACAAAGCCTCGTTTACTGAAATCACGTGACTTTGGCGCTCTGAACCGCTGATTTCTGAAGGATCATGTGACACTGAAGACTGGAGTAATGATGCTGAAAATACAGCTTTGATCACAGGAATAAATTACATCGTAATTTACTGTTACTTTAAATTGTAAAAAATATTTCACAATATTATAGTTTGTACTTTATTTTTGATCAAATAAATTCAGCCTTGATGAGCAGGAGACATGAAAAATCTTACCAACCCCAAACATTTGAAAGGCAGTAAGTTTGACATAATTGGCATACTTACAGAATGTTATGGTGCTCACATTGGAAAGCAATGAAGTTTTATGTACACATTTATGTACACAGTCAATACATTGAATTGTGGGACGGCACGTGAAGCGTAACTACTCACATACTTTGTTTTTATATAAAGCTTATTGTAATTTGAGATCAAACAGTGATTGTCAGATCCCCTGCAGACCGCCCGTTGAAGACCCCTGCTCTTTTCTGTTAATTCTCTCTAAGAAAATGGAAAAATATGCATGTAAACGGATAAAAATGTCACTTTGTTAAAGCAGCTCATTGCTCAAGTGCTCTGAATGTCAGGTTTGGATTAAGAACAAGATCATTTCAAACACAGAACATTAGTGAGAGCAGCAGGAGTCACTAATGATCTCCACCCGTCATCACGGCACTCGCAACAACTCATGAAGAGAAGAGAAGAGCTCAACAAACCCCAACACAGTCACCTGTAAAAGGAACTGTTCTATCCATCCATCCATCTATCTATCTATCTATCTATCTATATTTTCTGTCTATCTATCCATGCATCCATTCATCCATCTATCCATCCATCTATCTATATTTTCTATCTATCCATCCATGAATCCATCCATCTATCTATTCATCCATCCATCCATCTATCTATATTTTCTGTCTATCCATCCATGCATCCATCCATCCATCTATCCATCCATCCATCCATCCATCTATCTATATTTTCTATCTATCCATCCATCTATCCATCTATCCATCCATCTATCTATATTTTCTGTCTATCCATCCATGAATCCATCCATCCATCCATCCATCCATCTTTCTATCTATCTATCCATCCATCTATCCATCTATCCATCCATCCATCCATCCATCCATCCATCCATCCATCCATCCATCCATCCATCCATCTATCTATCTATCTATCTATCTATCTATCTATCTATCTATCTATCTATCTATCTATCTATCTATCTATCTATCTATCTATCTATCTATCTATCTGTCTGTCTGTCTGTCTGTCTGTCTGTCTGTCTGTCTGTCTGTCTATCCATCCATTTTTACTGGCCCCTGCAACCAATTTTCAGTGGGCCCACCGCATAATTTTTGTAACATTTTATATATATATATATATATATAAAAACAAAAACTAAAATCATTAAAAAAGTAATTTTGTTACTTTATTGAAATTAAATAAATGTATATAAAAATCAACTGATTATATTCCAGCTTGTTGTTTTTTCAGAATTAAAATACACAAAAGAATACATTTTGTTAACTAATGTTTCAACTTTGTCCATGCAATAAAAATCAGAGTGGTCAAAGCCAAAACAACATTGAACCCCATTGACTTTCATTGCACAAGTTAATAATACAAGGTTGGTTTTTTTCAGTTGAACTATCCCTTTAACAGTACAACACTGTTTAAATATAGTGCAAAAGCATATTAGTTTGTCACCCCTTCTTCATACATCTCCAAAAACAAATGAATGGAACATAAAAGCAGGAACAGGGGCAGATAAGGTGAAAGTGTGAGTTCAACATAGACGGGTAATTTAATGAATGGACTTGTAGTTGAATAAGCAGTTAGTTGGCATTTTCAAGGGTAATGCGAGGTCATGCCAGCTGAAGTATCAGACCCAGAGCCTCCAGTTTCTCCAGCCTCTCCGTACTCATTCCAGCGCCACAGTGTCCCTCTGCAAAGCACCTTCTCTCTCTCTCTCTCTCTCTCTCTCACTCCCCCTCACCACTTTACCAGCCTCCTCCCCAGTGGTTACCATGACAACAGCAGCACTGCACCATTCATGGACTGTAGCGGTAGACACACATTCCCTCTCTCACTCCCTCCGCTCGTCGCTCTCTCCAGAACTGTCGAAGGGATTCTCCCGACCGCGTGAACGAAGAGGTGCCAGGCTGCCTCGGGAAAGCAACTTCGTTTTATTGGTTTATTCGAATCTGAGGAATGGTTCTTCCCTGATGCCTTTCCAGTAAAGCACCTTCCGCTCCAACCTTCCTTCTTCCAGTGGACTCTTCTGGAGGAAATATCCGCCGCTGTGCGTCCGGACATTGGGCTGTAGCGCGTGTGGATGAGCTGGCCATCGTTGAGACGCTCGCAGGGGCTGTTCGTGTCCGTGGACGGAGAGGGAGGACAGATCTACACCCGCCTGCCAGCCCAATGCGGGATTTGGGTTGAGCATGGTGAGCTGCCGAACCCCACCCTCCACATATCTCCTTACCTAACCTCTCTCTTTCTGCCTTTTTCCAATCTCTCTACTCCCACACGCACATAAACACACACGTACGCACCAAATCTGTCCTAAACCGCTCGAGCTGTGGGTATCTGAAGAAATGGACGGGCGCTGTAGGAGTTAGAAGATGGTATGAGCTCGCTCGTATTTTATTGTATCTGCGTGTTGGAAGTGCCAATGCCATCCAGATGGTTTTCATCTGGTGTTATATTGTTTGGAGAGTCTAGACGAGTGCGCTGTACGCTGACAGCTGCTTTGAATGAGTGTTTATGCTGCAGAAAGGACAGGCTGGAACTAATGGTGCTGGTTGGAGGACCTGTGGGAGGTGGAGTGTGCTGCAATGTTCTCAGCTTGATGGACTTTTCTTCAGTTTTTTTGTCCTTATGTATGAGTTTTTTCCCATTTCAAGGAATGGCTTGTGGTTTGTTTGCTACATTGTACCCAAGCATCTTCAGCTTGCGTTTGTTTGTTTGTGTAGCGTGGTTGGATGGGTCTGTTAGCGTCTCATACCCGGTTGTAAAGTCAGCTCTATTGCTAATGATGAACAAACATTCAGGGGAGCGCAGCGCAGATCTCACCTTTAAACATGCTTATCGCCATTTACAGAGTTGCTTCTGCTAAATGCTGGTGTTTATACCAAGGCCGTAACCATGTCTTGAAGGAAATTCTAGGTCTAAATTTAGTTCATTATTATTTGGAACTATTTGCAAATAATATTTGCGTTAAAATATGCAGTTTTATTTGTATTGAATATGTTGTCTTGTCATGTTAGGAATTACATGAATCACTTAAATGCATATTTTCAATTCAAAACATCAAACAGTTTGCATCGCTGGATCTTACTGTCGGTCGTTTAACATTCGCAAAACAGTTGACGTGTTAAAGGGGTCATGAACTGCGTTGTTTTATTGTTTCATAATGTTTCCTGGGGTGCACTTATAATGTTAATGCTTTTTACATCAAATATTGTCATAATTTAGAAGTAAAAGACATTTTTCCTACCCTGATTTTAGCCCTCTGAATTGAACGCTCTGTTTGAAGGGGCGTGTCTGCTGTGAGACTTCATTGTAAACGCCCACTGCTGTGATTGGCTGACATCTTTGCATATGAAATAGCTAAGTATTACTCTCTTGAAAATTTTAGCACGTTTTTACTCTTAAATCTCTCAAGGTTAACTAATTGTTGATTATAGCATTACACTTAAATCTAAGATTTAAGATCGTGGCATGAAAGGTTGCAGTGATGAACATTGTAGCCGATCACGGACATGTTGTTGAACGCATGAAAGCTGTGATCTCGTCACTGCGTTTCAATTTCTGCGCACTAATGAATGCTTTCATTATAACTAACAGTGCAAACGCAATGTAACGAAGAGATTCGTTGAATAAAACGCGGGTTTTGAGTCCAGAACTCTGTTTGATTGACAGCTCAAGCGATTGTAAAGGGAGCGTTCTTTGATCACTTTCTGTGTATAATTTAATCACCATGTAAATTACAGATTATGTTCATCCTACTAAGAGAAACTGAAGTTGAGTCACCGGTTTGATTTACTGACACAGAGACAAAGAACATCTGACTGTACACGAAACATTACAAACCAGATCAGGCAGTAGAATTAACACTTACATGTTGTCACATTACTGTTGAGTCCACTTCGTAAAAATCTGTTTGCAAAGCCTGCACCGAAATGCGATTGATTTACCAAAGAATCCACAGTGAAATGTAGCGAATACAAATAAACAAAACTGTGAGACATTCACATTGTAGAAAATAAATAACCATATTCCTAGCATTAGGATCCTTTGAAAGGAAATGTTATTTTTAGTCTTGGATCGCTCTCACTAACACGCCAGTGGGCGGGGCTAACATTACAATAATGAGGTAGGCTTTGATTTCCTCTGCGGAGGCGGAGTTTCACCTATCTATGTCATAGATAGGCACATTCCAGGATGAGTCGTTGGCTGGGCCTGGTGTCAATAAATGTTTTTATTGGACTAACAAGGAAGTTTTCAGTTCTGAAACTTACAGGATGTTCTTATAGCACGATGACCCCTTTAAATTTATCTTACCTCACTCTTTCAACGTTAAAGTGACACTTCACGCTAAATTTCACGCTCTGCTTCTGTGAACAGTAGCCCCGCCTACTTTGATTTGATTGGCCATCTCAATCATTTTGGACATTAACTAATTAACCAGACTAATGATGTAACTTTTAAACCTTTTTGTCATCCTTACAACATACAGAAACTCGTACAGGTTTGGAAAAACTTGAGGGTGAGTAAATAATGGCAGAATTTTCAATTTGGGGTGAACTATACCTTTAAGTCATATATTGTAAATATGGAATTGTTGAGAAAAAGTCAATGCCACACAATGCATTCAGATTTGTCAGGTTCTCGAAATGAAAAGAAGTCTTAAAAATTGTTAATGCTTTGTTTTATCAATTTGAAGTTGCTCAAACACTAAATGCAAAATGCCTCATTCAGCCAATAAGTTCATCAAGACAACTACACATTTCTGGTTCAACAAATGATCCTCATTTATGGCGTTTTATTGATATGCTTTTGTATTTCCCTAAACGATAGAAAGCCGACTGGTTCGGAATAAGGTGAGGGTGAAAACATGAAGAAGAAAAGAAAAAAACATTTGAATGAACTATCCATTTAAAGATACTGTCTTTCTTCATACTTTACATAAATCATTATTGCCCCAGTTTTTGAAGAAAAAAGCCTCTTAATTTCTGGAAAACTAAATATATACATGTCCATCCTGTATATCCAAGTTATTATTGCAAGCATTTCTCATATCTAATAGAGAATAACAGATGTTTGTTCTAGCTGTATTGAGACGCTGATTAATAATTCTTTTTAGACATTGACGTTGGTTTCGCAGCAGTAGCTTTTTTATTCTATGAGACGCAACTCGCATAGTACTAAATGTTCTGATTTCTTAAGTTCTCAGCACAAATCGGCCAGTACAAGGATTAATTTCTAAATCTCGCCTCTTCTCTGCCCCCTCTTTTACCTTTTGAAATTCTCTGGGTCTAAAAATGTACAGCATTGCCGTTGTACAGCTGAAGTTGCCCAGGCAATGTGTTAACAAAATCAGTAGGAGGCTGCAGTCCAATGTTTTCAGTCACGTTTAGCTCAAATAGAGTTTTTCGAGAAGAAACACAGAAGCTCTGTTCCAAAACCTACTGAGCTGTCTTGCTGCGTACTGCCTACATAGACAGCTTCCTTCTAAGGCAGCATCCTAACAGTCATGGAATGATCAGATGACTGATTTGGAATGCTCTACATAGACGTGTAACACATAGAATGTTCCAAATTATGCTGAGTGTTCTAAATGATATGTACCTGGAATGGAATGCCCTACACAGACAGTGTTTTGCATGTAGTGTATTTACATACATTTACATTTCATGTAGAGTATTAAAAAAATCACAATATACGTTCCAAATATTATCTGATGTTCCATGTTATGTCAACTGTTCCAAGTTATAAGTGCCTGATTTTAAACACTCTACATAGACAGCATTTAGAATGTTTCAAATCATGTTCTAAATTATAAGTGCCTGACTTGAAACATAGACAGCATCGTGCATGTTGATTGTTCCAAATTATGTAGATTGCTCTAAAGTCCCTGATTAAGAACCCTCTACATAGAGGGTTAAATGGTTCTCTACACGAGAGAATCGACAATTAATTTGTTGATGAGTTTGACGGTGTGATGTTAAGATTAAAGATAGATAGCACTCACCAAAATCCACTTCAATATTTAGTGAATTATTTGTTTATAATCAACATTTCTTTTCTTTTTTGCCATGTCGGACACATTTTCACAGATATTTTTGCTGTGCATTATGGGATTGGCTTCTCATTTAAGGATGCATTCAGTGTTGCCTTTATAATTTTGCTAAAACATGATATCTTACGAGTACATTTTGGGTCAGCTTTCATGGCGGGAGCGGGGAAAAAAATGCCTCCATATGCAGCTTTTAAGGATTTAGAACAGAGATAGAGAGGACAAAATGAAACCTTTATAAGACAAGCATTAGAAAGGTTCCCCGAAAACAGACGGAGAGAACTGGAGATGGAGAAGGTGGGAGAAATGGACTGAAAAGAGAGACTGAGTGGGAGCAAGAGAAGGACAGAGAGAGAGAGGGAGGAAGAGAGAATTCTGCAGTGTGCCATTAATAGTCTGGATAATGATTTGCTTACAAAACAGAGCTGTGGGATTAACAGTGTGTTGGATCTTTCCCCACAGCTAATACGGATGCTGCGGAGCTGAGCTTCCATTGGATAGCATACGTGTGTTTACGCGGACTCTCTTCGTACACAGTTCTGTTTAATAAATGTATGTTCTATATAGAGAGGTTGACTGATGCCAATACCGATATCTAGAGAGAATGGTGGCTGTTGAAATTTAATGAGCATATGCAAACCACACATAATTGAATTTAAATGAGCACTTATCTTACACATACTCAAAATTTACAGAGATTTTTCATATCAGAAAATGTGCACTATCAATTTACACAGATGACTTTTAAGTTCAAGTCTTTCCAAAAACCCTAGCCTTTTTTATTTTTATTTTTTTGATCTTGTAATGGACACAAATGTCCTCTTCATTCAAAATATTTAAACATTTCAAGGGATTCGAAGTGATTGAACTTCTAAAACATACCTATACATACAATTCAAGGCATTTTGCAGCTGAAATGAACACTAGAGGCTGTAAAACACCAACAGCTTTTATTCCTTTACACAAAACTTATGATTACAGGGGAATATTATAGATTAATAAAAACTAAATTACGTGCAATTCTTTCCACAATGCTGCATTATGATCTCAGAACACTTTAACCAAAGCGCATGATTTGTACCCTAAAACATTTTACATTTACATCACATAATCAGCTCCATATGCATGTTTTTTCTGATACAGCATTGCACTTGTGATGTGAAGCCCGTCATTTTGTAGAAATATCGCCAGAGGCAAGTTTTTCCAAAGAACCTGGGTTGAAAATAATGCATGTGAACTATATATTTTAATAATAAGCACACAATCACTCTTAATCTTAATCATATGCATAATATACTGAAAATGTCTCCGTAGATGTTTCTTGTCTCGACATTCAACCACATTTACATTTATGCATTTAGCAGGAGCTAAAGCGACTTACACGAGAGGAACAAAGCAATTTGGTTAGGAGAAAACAATATTCGTAATATACTGTACAAACCCAGGTTTATTTGACAACTACAATAACTCTTTGTTATCTTAACAGTACAGAGATGGTGTGTAATTGGAGTGCATAAAGAATATCAAAAATAATCAGGGTTGGGGAGTAACGAAATACAAGTAACTTAGTTACATATTTAAAATACAAAATGTGAGTAAGTGTATTTCATTACAGTTACATTTTAAATGGGTGGTAATCAGATTACAGTTACATCTGAAAAGTGTTTTAGATTACCAAAGTGATTACTTTGAGTTTTAATGTCATTTAAACAGCGATTGGTGATTCTCTGACTCTGACCGTCTGAAAAAGTGCAGTTAAGTTTCATGTTTTCAACTGTTTTCATGTTTTGTGATAGTTGTTTGTGAGTCATTTTATAATTCACTCGTCACTGCAACTTTTTCTCACAATTAGTTTTTTCCCTCACAATTGTGAGTTTGCATTTCACAATTCTGACTGGGAGATATATATATTGGGAGATATAAACTTGCAATACTGACTTTTTTTCTTGCAATTGTGAATTTAGTCGGTCAGTTTATATCTCATAATTCTGACTTTTCTCAATATTGTGAGTTTATATCTCATAATTCTGACTTTTCTCAATATTGCGAGTTTATATCTCATATTTTTGACTTTTCTCAATATTGCGAGTTTATATCTCATATTTTTGACTTTTCTCAATATTGTGAGTTTATATCTCATAATTCTGACTTTTCTCAATATTGCGAGTTTATATCTCATAATTCTGACGTTTCTCAATATTTTGAGTTTACATCTCATAATCCTGACTTTTCTCAATATTGTGAGTTTATATCTCATAATTCTGACTTTATAACTCACAACTGCAACTTTATATCACGCAATTCTGATGGAAAAAGTCAGAATTGTGAGATAAAAACTTGCAATGACCTTTTTTGTGTTTGTTCCACACTTATTAATATTCCAAAGTATTCTAAAGTATTTAGAATAAGTTACTAAACTTGAGTAATGTAACGAAATACGTTACAAATGACTTTTTAAAGCATGTATTTTGTAATCCGTAGTGAAATACATTTTAAACGTAACCTACCCAGCCCTGAAAACATTGGAGGGACGTTCATTCTTTCTCATTGGCTGAGTTCATGTCAACATCTGTCCATTTCCTCTGGTACTCGCTCTGTTTGTGCTCTGTGAGTGTGAGTGTCCCTCACGGCTATTACTTGCGCTTTGGTTGACTAAACATTACATTGAAGATCCGCATACCAGCATGATTAGCCACTTTACAGATTCTCACCCTCAATATTTCCACCTCCTCATTTCCTCCATGTTACTCAGTAATAGTGGGGTTTTGTTCTTCTGTATGTTTAGTGGTCTGACACAAATTGCATTAGATGACGTTTGACAGTTTCACTATTTGCTTTTACAGCACTATTCCTATTGATATCAATGGATGCGCAGCGTATTTGATGCACTAGGAGCCTGACTCACCATCACCTGACTGATGTTGTTTCTCTCACACATGCAAAGACAGAGAAAGCATGCAAATTTTTGCTTTAACTTCTGAATCTAATTATAAAATTATGTTTCCACTCCAATGACAGATTTATTTAAACATACATTAAATCTATATCAAGACATATATAGGATAATATAGTGCATATATATATAGCGAAAGAGTTCATTTCTCTAGCGAACGAACAAGCTAATTGCTTTTCTGAGGTAAATGCTACGTGACGTACTGTTCACAAGCTGATCTGAAACACTGATTGAGCGATTACGCGAGAAACGTTTCAGTAAGTGTATACTGTATCTTTCAACAAACCTTCAGATGTTCATTCGTGTTTATTGTGTAACTACTATTAAAGAGGAAGAGATGAACACATTCTCCTGTACGGAGATCTGTCATCAAAGAGCGACAAAACGGCATTTATTGTTTGAATTCCGCAATAAAATGGACAGAATTTGAGGGATGAGAAAATGTTAATGGGATTTTTACTTTTGTTGAACTGAATTCCACTGCTAAATCTCATTGGTCATATTTATGTTAACATCAAATATATTCTAGTGTGCAGTGAATATGATGCATCATTTTCACTTTCACCATAGACAGACGAGTTAGATTAGAAATGACTGTCGGTCTGCACTCCATTTAACCTTTGGGATGAATTGGAGCAGTGATTGTGAGCCAGAGCTCATCGCCCAGCATGAGTGCCTGATCTCACTGATGCTCTCGTGTCTGAATGAGAACAAATCCCCACAGCTATGCTACAATATCTAGTGGAAAGCTTCCCAGAAGAGTCAAAGCTGTTAGGGAAAACCAATTCCATGTTAATGCTAAATCTTTTGACATTAAATGTTCAACTGGCACATATGGCTTTGGTGTTTGGGTGTCCACATACATTTGGCCACAATCTGATTAGCATATATGCGATTTCCAGGAGTCCGTGTACTTTCGTTTTTATAAGTACGCCTGGAAAAAAAAGACGTCTTTATGCAGTTAATATAATGGGCACTTTTTTTGAAAGAACTGGTGTTTTCATTCATTCATTCACTCACTCACTCACTCTCTCAATTAATTAATTTTATTTATCATCTTTTTAAAGACACAATATGTAATTTTCACAGCTAGAGGGCGCTTATTCAAAACAAAGATGACGCCGTGAATGAGCTTGGAATCATGGGAGGTGTCGTCTTCAGCTCCACAGTCGATGGAAAGCGATCTGACGGACTCGAGCAGAAATCATGTTCATGGATGAGCTAACCTATTAAAGTTTCATTAATGTTACGGTGGTATAAAGCAGGACGGGCCGAGGCCGCTGGAGCGACATCTGTGACCGATCTCGAGTCCAGCGGAGCTTTTATTATGCTTTTGCTGCAGTCGACGGCTTCCACTCTTTTCGATGCGTATGTGGGGTAACGCAGAGATGTTTTACATGGTTAAAAAAATCATACTAAATACATCTGTGCGTTCGCTCTGTGGCCGCTATGAGACATTTTTTGCTTTTTGCAGTAAAACTGTAAATCGAAGGTAGCGGGCATATGACGTCCTTGACAGGCGACGCAATGATACGGTCCGTGTCCTGGTTAAAGCTGATTTAGACATTGTTGTAATCGTATAATGTAAGTACACAAGTCAACAAAATATATAACACTGTTCTAGTGGTTTTTGGATATTTTAATAAAAGAAATCTTACATATTGTGGCTTTAAATAAAAAAGAAATTAATAATTAATTAAAGATGCACTGTAGTTGTAGTTTTTTTCATCCACTAGGGGTCGCTAAACTCTTCAAAACGATAACAAAGGCGTAGATTGATGACGCAGTGAATATGGAATCATAAAGAAATGAGGACATTTCATTCAACTGAACTACTCACAAGTGCTGAAACTCTACTCTTACAGGTCAGTTTATTTGACGAATTAAAACTGTGAGGTAACGCAGCGCTATTTCACTTGCTCTAACGTTACACTATCATACTAAACTGAATTTGAGTGTGTTGAAAGTTGTGATGTTTAGTATATAGTAAGCTAGATCAACATTAGAGTATCATACAGATGATATTCTAACACTTCGTCGTGTTGAGCTTTATAACATTGATTAGTCTTACGTAGTCTACATTTGCTCACCTCGTCTAATAACGTGCGAGATCGCCTTCTCTGTCAAGTCAAAGTTTGTTGCAAAGCTCTCGCCATCTCGGAAACGCCACGCCGATATTGATCCTCGTTTTATTTCTCCTTCTGTCCCAAAGTTTGCTTGCCATGGTCCATAATGTTCGAACGAAACAACAGCCTATGCAGTAGAAGCAGAAACCAGGGAAAACGCAGATATTACGTCACTGACAGGCGCAAGTGACAAGAGAGGGATGGGCACTATTTAAAATTATGAATTTCTCTGAATTTACAAATTCTTGTAAACATTTAGGTGGATGCAAGTACACAGCTGAACAAAATACATAACACTGTGCAAGTGGTTTTTGGATATTTTAATTTGAAAATTTTGCATATTTAATTAGTCTTCACCTGGAAATAAAGACATCTTAATAAGAAGTGCAGTTGATATAATGGGCACTTTAACTTGTGTTTTATTCATTTATTTATTTATTTATTCGCTCTCTTACTTACCTAATTTAACTTAACTCTATTTATTTATTTAACTTTTTGAATTAAATGATCATTTATTTAATTATATAATATTTATATTAATTTAAAATTATATGAAAATTTTATAATATTTATTTATGGCCTAATTAAAAAAAAGTCTATGTCTGGAGGAAAAAAAAGACATCTTTTGAAGGTGATAGCAGCTGATATAATGTGCACTGGTGTTTGTGTATTCATTGATTGAGCAGGAGTGTTTAGTGCCTTTGAATGGAGTTTAGCGTTTCAAAAAACACCAGCGTTTGGCACCGTTTGTATCAGTTGGACTCCTTTTGAAACAATTGTATAACGAGTGCTGAAGTAAAGCAAGCGGAGCTGGTTTAGCGAGCGTCAGCGTCAGAGCCGCTCCTGTCTGACGGCTGTGAATCCGCTCCACTGAGGATCTCCCCTCGCTCTCATCACTCTTTCACCGCGTGCTGAAATTAATCAATCACTGCTAAGTGAATATTGAAATATTGAACGATATTAAGTCGTTAAGATATGTGTCTGAAGAGAAACCCTCAGCAAGGGTCACTTTCCATTTCCATGAGATCCACATGATTATTCTTTAATTTAGAAGCATTTAGAAAAATGTCCATGCAGTGGACAGTGATTCTTTTTGTTCCAAAATTGGACCCTAACAGTCTATAAGATTTCCGCTTTATATTCTGAAGCCATACAAATGCTTCATTTTTTGTTTGTATGCGTTTTATCAGCAACAGAAAAGAAATGCTTTTCATATCTCACTGATTCAGGCATTTTCCAGCAGCTCTCATCACAGGGACAGTATGACTGCGAGCGTTTTGGCAGGTATCGCAGCGTGATCGTGGTTCAGATGTTTGTGCTGCACTGTAAATGGATGTTTCACTGTTTATCAGGAGAATGGGCACAAGGACCTGCTGGAGCTCCCGTCCTCTTCGTCCGGTTACCATGGCGATCTGGGCCGCGCATTCATGATGTAGCTGTGCAGCTCAGGCAGAGTGTGTTGTCATTGTGTGTGTGTGTGTGTGTGTGTTTGGACTGCCCACAGGTGCGAGTGCTGTTGCTCACCCTCTTTGGCACTGAAAGGCAGGTTTGGTTTTCACAGCATCTCTACAATGTTTCAGGCTCCTGCCATTGCATGTTATATTATGATAAAGCTGCCAGTTTTTAGGCTGAATTTGAATTGATATACAGTAATATAGAGGGATATAAGGCTCTAAATGTGTGTAATTGTCCAAGCATATGAAGACGTCAGATGCAAAAGCACTTTTATCAAGCTTGTACGTTTATGTTGTTATTTCACTTTAATGGCAATTACAAGGAGCTATTATATTATATTGCTTATTAATAAATTTCACTTTTTCATTATTATTGTTGCCTCTAGTAATAATGTATCTGATTTTTAATTTCCAACCTATTTTGGGTTCATTTTAAGCAAGTAAAACAGTCATTATTAAACAATAGTTGAGTTAAATAAAACTATTGTGCTAACATTTAACCCAACCGCTGGGTTAAAACAGCCCAATCGCTGTTTTTTTCTTTAGAGTGCATGTTCTTCATTATCTTTGTTAGCTAAAATGATGTTGAGCTAAATAAAAAAGAAAGCGATCCACCAAGGCTTTTATTCTGGGTAATTTTTTGCAGCCGTTTGACAATTTGCAGTATATACTGTATCTAATTATTCATGTATTTGCTCTGAAAGTGAACAAAGTGATATTTAATCATATAATGCATAAACATTATATTATTATTAGTGTTGTTAGACTTCCATGATGGAGTGATGAAACAAATTCATTGCTGAAAAAATCTGGTTTCGAATCAACCCAATGAATATTTGTCAACTCGAAAAATAGTTTTTGCTCTGGTTTTAAAACACCTCTCATATTAATGAGGTGTGAATATTTATGCCTTCATTTATGCTTTAAATCATTGTGATATTCATGATGTTACTTAACTTTATTTTTGGAACTTTTTACCTTTATTTAATGGGACAGCGGAGTGAAAAACCATGCGGATCAAACTCAAACCTGTGTCACATGTTACTTATTACCAGGGTTGGGGAGTAACGAAATACAAGTAACTTAGTTACACATTTCAAATACAAAATTTGAGTAAGTGTATTTCATTACAGTTACATTTTAAATGGGTGGTAATCAGATTACAGTTACATCTGAAAAGTGTTTTAGATTACCAAAGTGATTACTTTGAGTTTTAATGTCATTTAAACAGCGATTGGTGATTCTCTGACTCTGACCGTCTGAAAAAGTGGAGTTAAGTTTCATCAACATTTTAATACTTTTAAGAGGATCATAAAAATATTTTTATATTCATTTTTTTATTTAGTTCTGTCCTGAACAAGACAAAATGACTGAATTTATTAAAAAAAAAAAAATTGTTAACTCTCAGCTTAACTGTCCTGTCATGACCTGGACATGTCATGTGATCATTTTATAATTCACTCGTCACTGCAAATTTTTCTCACAATTTGTTTTTTCCCTCACAATTGTGAGTTTGAATTTCACAATTCTGACTTCTTTTTCTCAGAATTGCGAGATTTAAACTCACAATTGCAAGTTATAAAGTCAGAATTGGGAGATATAAACTTACAATACTGACTTTTTTTCTTGCAATTGTGAATTTAGTATGTGAGTTTATATCTCATAATTCTGACTTTTCTCAATATTGTGACTTTATATCTCATAATTCTGACTTTATAACTCACAATTTCAACTTTATATTACACAATTCTGAGGGAAAAAGTCAGAATTGTGAGATAAAAACTTGCAATGACCTTTTTTGTGTTTGTTTCACACTTATTAGTATTCCAAAGTATTCTAAAGTATTTAGATTAAGTTACTAAACTTGAATAATGTTATGAAATACGTTACAAATGACTTTTTAAAGCATGTATTTTGTAATCTGTAGTGAAATACATTTTAAAAGTAACCTACCCAGCCCTGCTAATAACCGCAAAATCATTGTGTGAACATTGAATGAATGAGGAAAATTCCATGCTCATCATCTGATAAAGCCACTAAATATATTTCTTGCACATCCTCGTAGTCCCTGTGTGCATTTCCAATAAAGCGATTGTGTGAATCAGCGGGGTAATTCAGCGGCAGGATCATTAATGTGGCCACGGCAGGCCTGGATGCCCGAACATCAGACGCTGCTCACGCATTAAACAGCAGCACATCTTTTTAATATCCTTTCTCTCCTCCGCTCGATTCACAATCAACACATGCGCTGGAAAGATGTCATTTTGATTAGCTCAACAAATTCACAGTATCAGTTCTCACTGAAGAAAGATTAGTGCTGATGTGATTTATGCGGCTGACATTATTAACTGTGTTTTTGTTCACTCATTAACACGGAGGATAAGCTCACCGTCGTCTGTCACAGCGCCAGGGAAATCCAGGCTGTACACCTAGACCTCGAAATATTCCCACACCTCACTGATTGCAGCAATATTTGTCCTTGATAACATTCATTTTTGATAACATGACTTGCATGCTCACTCTCACTGCATTTTCAAGGCTTGGTTAAAACATCGATATAAATTTGAGTTCATTTTCAAATCAGATTTGTTCCCAACATAGTGTTTCAGAATTATGTTCAGATGAAGCAGTCGATATTACATTTTCAGTGCTGATATTCGTGTCTGATGGTCGATATATGCTTGATCAAAATACAGTAAAATCAGTAATATTGTGAAATATTATTACAATTTAGCATAGCTGTTTCCTATTGGAATATACGTTAACATTTATTTTATTCCTGTGATGCAAAGCTTAATTTTCAGCATCATTGCTCCTGTCTTCAATGTCACATGATATATCATGTGACATTGAAGACTCAGTAATTGCTAATAAATTTCACAAATAATGACAAAGAATCTTCAAGTAACACATTTACATGACTGAAAACTGAAATTGTTTTATATATATACAAAAATATATATAAATTGTAAAAAAAAAAAATTATATATATATATATATATATATATATATATATATATGTATATATTATTTTTTATATATGTGGTAAAGAAAACAAAGATTTTAAATTATGCCCTATATATATATATATATATATATATATATATATATATATATATATATATATATATTCTATAGTGTATATTTATTATTTTCTTGTATAACAAATTCTAATAAATTGTTTTATGTATAACTTATATATAAATATATATATTTTTTTATTTTATTTTATATATATATATGTGTGTGTGTGTGTGTGTGTATATATATATATACATTTTAATAATTAATATAAATAAAGAAAATAAAGATTTTAAATTATTTCATATATCTATATATATATATATATATATATATTCTATAATATATATTATTTTCTTATATTACAAATTCTAATAAATTGTTTTATGTACAACTTATATATAAATATATATTTTTTTAAAACTATATATATACACGCACACCCACTTATATATATATATATATATATATATATATATATATATATATATATATATATATATATATATAAATTATAATAATTAAAATAAATAAAGACAATTAAGATTTTTTTTTTAAGTTATGCACAATATTATTCCTTTATGTTAAAGCTTTGAAGTTGGTCAAACATGGGTTTAATCCCATATTGTAAATTAGGTGTTTGCTCCTGTTGTTAGAATATATCATAATGTTATATGAAATATTCCCCATCAAAATCACTGTATTCTCAGTCTTTTCTGCAGCGGTGTAAATTGTAGTGTTTTGATGCATTTCTAGCCTTATTAGCACTGTTATTTTTATCGAAGTTGACATTTGATGTTGTTATGACACTTGAGCTGCTTACAATAAGCTGATTCTTTTTCCTTCAGATATCTTTTCCAACCAAAGCTCACTTTATGAGTTGCATTTATTAATTCTGTGGCATAATTACAAATCAATGCAACCTTGTAAACAAACATAAATGCTTCATAAATATTCTCTCACCTCTTGCTGTCTTGCACATGCTGCATATTTCGCCGCAGGTTTCGTGATTATTCTGATCAAGTTTTTATTTGTTGTAGTTTCTGGGAGTTTGAATCACCACAAACGTCTGTTTCTCGATCAGATGCACTTATTGTACATGCACACGTGTTCACGCGTGAACGAACGACAACAGTGTCAGGGTTTTGAGACGCGTCGTTGCAGCTGACCTCAAATGAACTCGGACACGTTCTCGACACAAGTGCAGCCCAGTTGTTTGGCACTATCAGAGATGTAGCAGATGTTGCGCTACATGTGTGAATGTGTGTAGAAAGCGCTGCACTATCTGAAGGAAGTATTAGACATGCTCTACTGAACCCTGTTTTCTTAGGAGTGTGTGTTCTCCTCTGAAGTGTATTAGTATACATCTAACCTAAAACACAAATAATCGTTTCTTATGACAGTGATCCACACTTTGATTGCTGAATTTATGTGCCAGTGCTACAGCTTGTCTGAATATTTACAATGATCAAAGACAGTTTTTCTTGCATAAGAAAAAGGACGCTTATGTTTTTGCTGAACTTATATTTATTAACTCACAAAGGTAAAATGTGTTAATGATACAGGACTACTATCTTTGTTGGACATTGTGTTACTATGGAACATGATATTCGGATGGTAACTGATATTACATTTCTGGCTGATGCCAATAAGCTGATAATAATGTTCATGTTATTGCATGTAATGCCAATATTATTATTTTTTGCCTAATTAAAATATCTAGTCATGAAACTTTACATCCTTTACATGCAATATGCAAGCAAATTACATCATTAAACCTGATTGGCTTCTGCTGATCCTTCGGCCAATGATATTGCTCGCTCAACGCTTAAATAGATTCATTGTTTGCTGTAAACTAGTTTGTCTGAAACCCTCCACCTCCCCCAGCTCCACCTGTCTAGATCTGCTACAGGATTTATGTATGTCTATTTATGCACCAGCAGCATATCTTACATGTTCACAGCAGTGTGTCTGAAAGGTAGTAAAGACATCGTTAAAATAGTCCATGCGACTCCAGTGGTTCAACCTTGATGTTATGAAGCGACAAGAACATTATTTGTGTTCAAAAACAAAACAAAAATAGCGACTTTATTCAACAATTTCTTTATCCCCTATAGAAAGCAACAGTAATTACCACATTCAAGGCCCAGAAAGGTAGTAAAGACATCGTTAAAATAGTCCATGCGACTCCAGTGGTTCAACCTTAATGTTATGAAGCGACAAGAACATTATTTGTGCTCAAAAACAAAACAAAAATAACAGCTTTATTCAACAATTTCTTCTCTTCCCTGTCAGTCTTCTACGCAGATGACATCAGAATGCCGATTCTGTGTTGGTTGGCTTATGCATCAGCATCTCACGCATGCGGCGTGCTGTATACGTTTACAGCGTCAGCCAATACTGAGCCGGCATTCGGACGTAAACACGGAAGCGCTGCTCTGCGTTCACTATAGTGCGTCAACTGTGTAAGAGGCTGACATGGAAGAAATTGTCTATTTTTGTTTTGTTTTTGCGCACAAAAAGTATTCTCTTCGCTTCACAACATTAAGGTTGAACCACTGCAGTCACATGGACTATTCTAATGATGTCTTTACTACTTTTATGGACCTTGAATGTGATAATCATATTGCTTTCTATAGGGAATAAAATCTCTTCGATTTCATCAAAAATATCTTAATTTGTGTTTCAGGTTTGGAACAACATGAGGGTGAGTAATTAATGACAGAAATGTCATTTTTGGGTGAACTGACCCTTTAACATCGCCAGATTCAATAACATGCTATAACTTTTCCAAGTGTTATGATGGAACTAAAAATAAAACACCAAAAAGTCAAATCAGTCATTTTAAATGCTAAAAGAGAATCACAAAATTATCTAATTTTACAATCTATAAAACTTTTTTTGAAGTTATACATCAAACAAAGATTATTAGAATATGTTATACAAGAAAATACTATTTCAGTCTTCAGAAATTTCACATAAATGTTTTAATTGCTGATTCTTTGTAATTATTTGTGACTGCGTCATTTATTTTTCTCAGTGTAGAAATTAATTTTGAGATTTTCTAAAGACTACATTTAAGAGAGTTATTAAATTATTGGTGTTTCTAAGTTTTTAAGTGAGCATTAGATGATGGCAAAGGTAATCTAAAGGTAAAAATAGAAGAAGTGAATTAAATATAAAACATCAACCAATGCTGATGAATTAAAGAATTTCTAATATCAGCCAGTAAACAATATGATACTGATATATTGTATATATATAATTACTGATACCAGTAGTTTTTGGTACGGGTAATTTTGCATTAAATTTCTTTTGTGTAAATTTCTTAATAGATTACGGTAAAAAATAATCTGTTTTTGTAATTGTAAGTAGTTACCAGATACATTGCAAAATCATCTTGTCGTTCAAAACGGATTTTTTTTTTTCTGTTTTAATAATATAACTGTTATTAAATTTATGCTTAAAAACGAGAAAAACTATTTGCCAATGAGGCAAAGAATAAACTTCAATAATTCAAGAAATATATTCTGGATCATTTTCCGCGAGCACAGGAACCCTGAAGAAGCACCTGCAGATCTATCTGGGCCTGATGTGGGAGGAGCCGATGGCATGGGAGGAGTTTAGCATATGGAAATGAGGGTGGAGCTACTCATGTGGGAGGGGCTTGTCTCTGTGAGATGATTCTACAATCAATCCCGACAAACACTGACGTATCGTGAGCTTCTCAGTGATTGTTCTGATCTCAGAGAATCTTAATATCCCATGACATTTTGCTTATCAAGTAAATAAATCTCGTTTACTGGAAAACAACGCAAAAATACAGATCTGATTGGGCCATCTGGTCAGCCTAATGTTTGTGTTTTTTTGTATGTGTTTGATTCATGTTCAGGACCAGTGAACACATAAAGAGAGCAGGAAGTTTCAGAACAATAGTGATCGTGATAGCATTCATGCACACGAGCTAAAAACAGCATTCGTACACGGAAACACACCGAACTCACACGCATCTTCATTTGTCTTGTTAAACGAATGGCATTTTTGCACATCCAGTAAGTAACGCTGCTCTGCTGCTCCTCATAAGGGCTGTTTGTTTTCAGAGAGCAGGTTTAGGGTCACGTGACCGCGGTATCCGCACTGCTGGTGGAAGCTCAGCCTCCTGCTGTTGTTCAGGCATCTGTCAGTGTGCGTTCCGTGTGAATACTTCACATTTCCCCGTGAGCTGGTTTCATGTTCAGTGGTTCCTCCACCATCTGAAGCTCTCGTGGAATGCGGTTCGGGTTGTGCCGAAGTCCCGTTGCGTCTGACACCACTATTATAGAAAACAAATATTAGGGTGGTTAGATGCTTTCTGATTTCCCCATGTGTGCTTTCAGTTAATCCTAACTACCATTTGTTGGGTTGGAGATAGTGATGTAAATTATTTGTTAAAATTGAGGCCAAACAGACAGCGAATAGAGCAAAAATGTTTAATTATAATCATATTTAATTGGTAACACTTTACGATAAAGTCCCATTCATTAGCATTAGTGGATAACATGAACTAACTATGAACAATACATATTTTTACAGCATTTATTAATCTTTGTTAATGTTCACAGTTCATTAACTGTTTTAAAAATGAATTAGTAAATGCAGAAGTTTTGTTCATTTTTCATTCATGTTGACAAATGAAACCGGCTTTTGAGTCGTACTAGAAAGTCAATGAAGAAAATATTTAACATTTAATGTCTTAACTACTTATTAACGAATGACCTGTTAATCATTATTTAATGTTGAACATTTACTTAAGTCATGAAAAGTGAAAATCTTGATTTTTAATACCCTGAATTACTTTTTTTTTGTCCCATAATAAGATCACATAATTAAAAAATGGATATGAAATGAAATCAGTTGAATTATACATTTCTTTAAAACATTCCATTACATATTAATGAATTATGAATTAGCGAATCTGTTTGAAATCACTTTTTTATTTCCAATGTGTGAACAGCTTCCCTGACTTCCTAGGTTGCAAGCGACTCATTTTTATATGAAGGGTGTTTTTGCTGGGAAAATCAAAATGATGTGACATTTATGCTCCCGAGAGGCTCTCTTCCGTTTTATGACACATGAAACCAATGCTTATACAATGTTCAGGATAATGTGGAAAGAGCCTGTAATGTCAACGTGCCATGCAAAGAAAAGGCATTAATTCAAACTATCTCATAGCCAGATCTGTGTAGCGTGCAGTCTCAAATATAATTAATAATCAAACTGTCATGATAGTGTCATTTTAATGACCTCATCTGTGGACATGATTTCAGAGCTGGCGCAACATCGCTACGATCAGATGATTTTCTCTCACCGCTGTCGTTTACTGAGAGGAAAGCGTGCAGCACATATTTACATAGTCATCTAAACATCGCTCTCAGCAGTGTGGACTATTGTATTGTGTTCTTCTCTAAGCAAAAACTTGAAGCACGTTCAGTCTCTTGTACGTTACGCGTGCGAGGCCAACACACCAACCCGTGTTGTTGCTTCACGTCGGGTAAAAAATATGTGTGTGACACGGAGTCAGCGGGTTGAAATCCAAGGGCAGCTTTATTTCCAAAACGTGGTCATACAGGCAATGGTCAACTCAACAGCAAACAGTAATAACAGGGAAAAGGCAAGCTCGTAGTAAATAATCCAGGCAAAGGTCAAAAAGGCAGGAACGATGACACAGGCAGGATCCGAAAACAGACAAAACAGGACAAGGATAGCGCTCAGAAATGTTACAGGGTGAACAATACTTCTCAGTGTGGGTGTGTGTGAGTAGAGCTTTTATAGTGGTGAGATGTGAATGTAATTAGATGAAGGTAATGTGCTACAGCTGGCTAGGGTGATCAGTGACTGGGTGAGGGAATTGTGGGAAATGTAGTTTGTGTAACAGAGTCCATGATGTGGAAGGGCGACCTCTGGTGGCAAGTGGGTGAAAAATGACGGAACGGATTCATTACAATGTGCTTTGAAAGAACTTCAGCCGACTGTCGACTACTAAGCCTGTTCTGCACCTGCGTATAAAGGAGATTTATTTAAGCAGATAAATTTATTCATCATTCAAAAAGGGAAAGCGAAACTAAGACATGCATGTAGACAAACCATAAACAAAGCAGCGCTCGCTAACCGTTTTGAATATCAGTCATGCTGATCACGTTCTTTATTCCACTCCGCTCATGTTTTTAAGAAAATATTCAAGCTTTCGAGTGCTCAGGTAAAATGGAGTAAAATTAGAACAAGCTTCTGTCTGTGCCGTCGGCGCTTGCTTTCATAACTTTTGCTTATATTCTCGTGACTGCTTTACTGAACAGCCAATCAGAGTTCTCTTTCTCAACAACATGTCGAATCGGCTGCAGTTCACCTTACGGCCACCGGTGTCGCTAATAACAAGGGTTTCTGGATTCTTCTAATAGCCTCTTTAAAGGGTTAGTTCACCCAAAAATGAAAATTCTGTCATTAATTCATCACCCTCATGTCGTTCCAAACCCGTAAGACCTTCATTCAAACACAAATTAAGATATTTTAGATGAAATACAAGAGCTTTCTGGTCTCCGAATATTACCACTTTCAAGGTCCAGAAAGACCTCCTTACATAGTCCATGTGACTGCAGTGGCTAAACATTAATGTTATGAAGCGACGACAATATATTTGTGCACAAAAACAAACAAAAATAGCGACTTTATTCAACAATTTCTTCTCTTCCGTGTCATGTCATGTATGCTGAGAGAAGAAATTGTTGAATAAAGATGTTTGTTTTTTCGTTTTTGGGTGAACTAAGCTTTAATGAAGTAATGTGGTAATAAAATTGGTTTGTCCAGTATGCCCTGTAGTTATGACTATATTCACAATATAGAACAGCCATTCATATCTTATTGCTTAAGTATTGATTTTTGTTCCACAATCAGATGGCATAATGAAATAATGGATATGAAATGAAATCAGGTGAATGTATCTGTGTAACTATTACAATCCAATGTTCTACCATTAGCGGTAGTGAAACCCCATCCTCCCTTTGACTCGATCCATCTGTCGTCTCTGACCTTGGCATATGACCTTTCTCTGACATCACCACCCCCTGTTTTTGTGTGTGTATTCTCGGCCCCTCTGTGGAAAGCTGAGTTGGTGAAAAGCCCCTCGATTCTCGTGTCTGATCGTAACGGCGGTCGCATCTCCTGCTGGGACTGCAGAGCTCTTTCTGTATCTCTGTGTGCATCTGTTGGTGACTCATTCAGCAAATTTTAGAGCTTTGCATTCACAGTTGCATGTTCGTACAGACAACTGTTAGGCTTGTGTGTGCAGGACCATAGACTGTAAAAGAAAGATGGACGACGTGTCTCCACTTCCTTCAACTGTAGGAAAATTAAGTCCCGGAAATGGCATCTTGATGACGTCATGTCTATGCAGTAGCGATCGCCTTTTTATGCACTCTAAAAAATGCTGGGTTAAAACCCAGCGATTGGGTTGTTTTAACCCAGAGGTTGGGTTAAATGTTGCTGAGTAGTTTTATTTAACCCAACTATTGTTTAAAAATGACATATTAATAAATGTTCATTTCCAACATATTTTAGGTTAATTTTAACCAAGCAATACAGTAATTCTTAAACAATAGTTGAGTTAAATAAACATATAACCCAACCGCTGGGTTAAAACATCCCAATTGCTGGGTTTGTCCATTTTCAACCCAACTTGGGTTGTTTTTAAGAGTGTAGCATCAAATAAACTAAAAATAAACTTATAAAAAAAAAATGAACACTTAAACATACATTAGCTTGATAAGAACTACCTAAAATGACAAAATTAAATTTATTTGAAGTGTAATTTGATTTTTAAGATTGGCTTACATCACATTCATTTACATGGAGAGTGAGGGGTTTATGACCTCTACTGCAACCAGCCACCAGGGGAAATGTCAGGCAGTCATAAGCTTTTACACAATAAACCCGGTAAGATACCACTTGACATTTCCGATAGACAAATGTGTTGTTCATACAAGCAAAGACGTTCTGTCTTTTCACCAGTCAGAAGCCATCAGTACCAAAAACTGCTTGATCAGAGGTCTGGTTGCTTGCGTGAGAAACCGTCTTTGAGTCTTTGAGTTTGGGCACTCTTCATATGCACTTTTGGTCTTGTGGACAATGGATGCCGCATTAAGTCCAGGAGACCGTAGGGTGTCCCATTTGTCATTTTAGGTTTCAGAAGGGTGCTCGTTTTGCGGTCGACATGCACCCTCGATGCACACTTTTGCCACTGAAGCGAGCAGGAAAAACACGGAGAGCAGAACTCTGAGGAAGACCGCAAGCGTTTAGGGTGCCATTTGGGATGTTCTGGCCTGAATGCTTCTCAGCATTCAAATGTGGGAAGGGTGAGAGGAGACCGTCAAGATGGAGGTTGTCTTTTTCACACATGCTAAATACAGGTGTAAATTGGGGCGTCTCCACTCTCGACCACTTCCAGAGGTAGTCGAAACGCATTTGCCTTCGTAGTGGAAACGCTCACAGCCACAAAAGTCGCCTACTCTCCACCTACAGACTTGATGCGTAAACATTATGGTAAGTGCTCTAGCCTGGCGGGATTTAAACTTTGTCAGCTGAAGACCCAAGTTTGATTGGAAAATGTACCAAGCACAATGTTCTCTCCATTCAATCACAGCGTTTGACTGGTAGAAACAAAAGCTGATGCTCTCTGTATGTTTTTCCGTCATCTCCGGGCACGTACATACTGTATGTAAATCGTGCAAGCTTATTTTGTCCATTAGATCGAAAGATCTGAAAAAACCCATACATTTACCCCCCTCCTCTCGAAGAAATCATGACAGAAGCGGTTGAAAGTAGACAAAAGAGATTAAAATGCTAGGTGTAAACATTTATGTCTATTCCGTATACTTGTGATCCAATCAACCAAAAACGGATCCTAATACCAGGTGTAAACACGGACATAAAGGTCTTCGATGGCATGAAGGCTGGCCCCAGTGAAACACTGTGCCGTCTTCACTATTCACAGGGTCAGATATCGAGCAGTTTGAATACCAGACGGTGATACAGCTGGTTAGTGCAATCACTTCTGTATTTTATCCAGATTTTGCATGTAAAAACTGGAATATACTACAGTTGTAACAACTGTTTTAGCTGCAGTGTGTTTGTGCATTGTCTATGCTAACCCGTTTAAAAAAGAGGTGGTGTTTTCAGGGCAATTGATTCTTTAAACACTGATATTCTGGCCAAAGATATGTGTAAATGTGAACATGTCTTGAATGTTTTTGGGAAAGCTGACCCAGGGCTCCGTCTGCACCTGTTTTCCAATGCAACGCCTCCGTTTCTCCTCCCACTGTTAACCCTCATCTGTATTCCAGTCATATGTAAAGTCTGGAGTGGTTTGTCTTGGGCTGGTTTAAGAGCTCGGTCAGTGGCCTCTGAAAAACAGTGTCGATTTTAGCCTTTCCTCATCCCTCTTAAACCCCTCTCAGCGCTGCCACTCTGCCAAGGATGAGGTGCCAGCAGCAGACAGCAGTGGCGCGGCACATTCCAGAACACTCGCTGCTATTTAGCTCCACTAATGTGGGAAAGACTGGCATTGTTTAGATCGACATGGGGGAATTCATTACAAGTGAATTGCAATTACTTTTAGAATGATTTATTGGCAAACGTTGTCTGTATTCGTGTTCACACCTGATTAAGCAATTATGCAAATCAGGTAATGGTACAAATGCCCAAAATAGTGGTAGTCTTGGCCCAATATATATATATATATATATATATATATGTTTTTATATGTTATATGTTTATATATATATATATATATATATATATATATATATATATATATATATTAGGTATATTAGGCTGCTGTCACTTTAAGAGCTAATGCTCGTATCCAATATACTGATACACATGCGTTTTTCTTTCTCAACTGTTTATGTTCACTTATAACATAACTCTGTTTATGAGAATACTCAGCAATATGGGCATTTTCAAGTGAAAGAAGATGTGAACATCCAGTATTCGATGTCTGAAACGTGGATTTCTTGGTGCGTGCTTTGGATGACGCCCTCTCGCGTCTTCTTGCACTTGAATATTTCAATTGGCAAGGATTACACTCGTATTTTCGTCAGGTTTGTTCACGTTCATATTTTCAACATTGTATTGCTAGAATTAAAAATATTATCCAATTGAGGATTGGCCATTTCATATATTCGTCAACACCGATTTTTACTCGCATTTGGCACTTGGTTGGTATGATTTTAATTGCGATTAATGACGATTGATTACAGAAAAAAATGTGATTAATCAGTTAATTTTTTTATTCGATTTACAGCACTATTATATATATATATATATATGTATATATTTGTATGTTTGTGTGTGTGTGTGTGTGTGTGTGAGAGAGAGAGAGAGAGAAAGAGAGAGAGTGCTTGTTTTCATGATTTATAAATTTGTATAATGACATGGGTATTACATCATGAATTCTCATATTTAAAATAGCTTTAAAAACATACTAAACAATGTTTTATTAAAAATGTAAAAATGCAGAATATTTTCTGTGATGGGTAGGTTTAGGAGTAGAGTTAGTGTAGGGGGATAGTATGTACAGTTTGTACAGTATAATAACCATTACGCCTATTAAATGTGTCCCCATAAAACATGAAAACACAACATGTGTGTGTGTGTGTTTTTGTGATTTATGAGGACACAAATTTGTATAATGACATGGGTATGGAATGTCCTTACTTTGATAGCAAAAGAAACCTGTGTGTGTGTGTGTGTGTGTGTGTGTGTGTGTGCTTGTTTTGACTATACCTTTGAGGATCAAATGTCCTCGCATATATTGCCCACTTGTGAGGACATTGACTGACCACAATTTTTGATTTCAAATCATTTCCCGAGTTCATATCTGGACTTGACATAAATCTGTTGTTTTATTAAACACGTTGTTTTAATAAACCGAGCAACATGTTGTTTGTAAAATAGAGTAGCTTTGGCATGTTCATAATCTCTCTTTTTTTGTGCTGTCATTTTTTGGTGAAGTTGCATTCAAAATTCAACCGGATGAAAGTGTTGAAGATCCACCGTTTCCCGATCTTTGCAGATGTTGTCCCGCCACAGTTCTCCTCTGGCGCAGCGGCGCTGTGTGTGTGAGATGAGTAATGAGTGGAATCATGTGCGCCCGTGAGTCAGCTGGACTGTTCTCTTCCATCTCCCTCCATCTCTCTGCTATCAGAGACACGCTGTTGTTTAGGATGCTGCTCAGTTTGCTCCTTCACTACCTGCCGTGACTCTCAGTAGATGAGAAATCTGTACACCGACTCTTCTGCCAGACTCCAAACCTCTCGCGCTCGCACCTGAGCCACGGTGCCGGCATTTCATGCCCGACGGCCGCTCCCGCTGGGCGAGCGTGCGGGAAAAGGGTGAAAAAAACAACAGAGAGACAACATGCCCACTCCCGGGAAACTACAGCCACCCTTCTTACCGCACGGCCTGTTGCCATAGCAACCATCTGTCTTCTCCGTAGCACAGGAATGCAAGGATGACAGGACGGAGGGGGAGGAGGAGGAGGACAAGGAAGTGCTTTATGCTTTCTTCTCCCATCTGCATGCCTATGTGGGTCATTTCGGCGAATCGCTCACTGCGTGTGTCGAATGATCACTCATTTGATCAGATCACGTGATCAGCGCTTACATATCTATAATCATATAGTCTGAGTCAGTTCAAATTCAGTTCAGTAAATTGATTTGAAACTCAAAAGTTTCTGAGTAATTTTTTTTAAAGACATTTCGTAAACATTCAGTAAAAACACTAAAATTGTGAAATATTATTACAATTTAAAAAAGCTGCTCTCTATGTGAATATGTAGTAAAAAATCATTTATTCCTGAGATCAAAGCTGCATTTTCAGCATCATTCCTCCTTCACAAATCATTCTGCTGATTTCTGATTATTATCAATGTTGAAAACACCTGTGCTGCTTCATATTTTTGTGTAAACCATGATATATTTTTCGTGAATAGAATATCACTTGATCAATTTCCTTGCTGAATAAAAGTATTTTATTATTAGAAAAAAAGCCCCAAAATACATAGCATGTATTTATAATAAGCAAAATATTAGAAGTTTTTTATTACTACTTACTATTATATTGATGTATCTTAACACAGATTGTTGACTATCATCTTTTCTTCAGTTCCTCCACAAACAATAACGGGCTCACGAAACAAATCACGCTTTTTATACACAAATATGGAGATGTACAGTAAATGATCAAAAGACTGTAAAACATCAGGATGTATCTCAGCTATATCTGATGATCTGATTTTCTCCGATGTTCAATCTATGCATTTCAGTACGTCACAAAGCTCATGTACGTGAGCGTTTTGCACCGGTACACGATGTGTGTCCTATAGATAGCAGCTCCGCAGTGTATTTGAGGTAGGCGCGTGGGCGCTGCCGTGACTGTCTATGTATAGACGCATTTCCAGCACTGACATTCTCGCTGAAACCTGCGCACAAACACAAACATACACTGAAATGTACCCAGACGCACACACAAATGCTCACTTTTATATAACCAACAAATCCAGAGACCGAGGCGCTCGTTTCTGCATCTCTCCTGGGAAGGAATTTGAGAATACTTTTAGATTGGAGTCATTATGAGATCGATGAAGCCTGTCAGTCAGGTCGGACCTGTCCATTACGAAACCCTCGAATGCATATTTAAATTTGGCTCAGTTGTTATCTGTCATTGTCGCATTCACGCAGACATAGAAGGAGTTTTGAGGTGAAATCGTATGTGTCTATTGGAAGTAGTTTGATGAGTGTTAATGTGAAAGGCCCGTGACGGGTGTGTCTGCGGGACAAGTTGAGACGCCTGTTTGATGTTGACACTGCTGTCGGTCAGCTTTGTGAGATTGCATCAGATGGCACACATGCGTTATTGCTAGAGGCTCGTTGAGGAAAGCAGTTTGTCTGGTTTATCTGTTGTTGTTGTTGTGCAGAACGGGGAATTTCACTCTTGCAGTGTGTAAGAAGTTGAGAAAAGAAAAAAAAATGACCTTTGACATATGAGAGCTCTTTAATTCATCGTTTGTTATGAGATTAAACGTGTCTTTCTTCTCAAGTAATGTCTCAAACTGAAGAAACCAGATACACTCCTAAAAATAAAGATGATGTCATGAGAACCTTTTTGTGAAAGTTCTTAAAAGAGCCTCTTTGTTTTTCTCAGCGCAAAGAATATTCAAATTATGTAAAAAGAGATTCCGTGGATTTTCAAACAATGAACTCAAAGGTTTCACTTTAAATTCTTGCAAAAACAGCTGATCTGATCCATGACATCACCATTCTTACTGCATTTCAGTAGAATTTTCATTTTCATTTCATTTCTAAAAGTTGAATCATAACGTTAGATCAACCTCTGAGCGTGACCGCTGTGCTCTCATTAGCTTTGTTATTTTTTGATTTTTATTCAATGCTGTATTGTTTTATGGGGTAGGACAGTCCAACAGCTGAATGTTTCTCTGAAGACTCATTATAAACACGCCCCATGACTGAAGCACACACACACACACACACACACACACACGCTGTCCCTCCCAGACACGCCGCTCTGGTTGTGTGTTCACCTACAACTCTTGCGTTCACTGTCCGTTGGACGCTCCACACGCCGGGTTGATGTGTGATGTGTTGAAGGAATGGCATGCCAGGGAACAGGTGTGTTTTGGTTGTTTGTTCATTTTCGGTCTTTCTCATCCTCACTTTCCTTTCCTCTCTCTCTGTCAGGATTTTTCTTTGAATGAACTGTTGAAAAACTCCTTTCTCGTTCTGTTTTCATTATGTTAGCTTGGCTAAACTGGGCTCGGGCCAGCGGTTCTCGACTGGTTTTGCTTCAGGACATCACGTTGTACATTACATTAGATCCAATGCAGAATCACAATTGATTATTAAAGTGATTCTTCTGACTCTTGAGTTCTGATTGGACGAGGCGTTTGCAACCGTTGTAAACTCAATATAAACTCACCTTTATACTGTATCAATGCGTAACATTAGGATAAAGAACTACTTACTTAGAAGAATAAATTTGAGAATTATTAATAACAGATGTTACGTTGTATTTAACATTGTTGTGTATTTGACCTACATTTTATAAAGGCATTAAAGCACTCGAGCTTGTGCGTTACACTGATTTTACCACGGTTAAACAGGGTCTTATTATCACACCAAAGTTATCAAATTCACATTGAAATTTATTTATTGTATTTAAAACTGAAAAAGACCAACAATATACTGATCTATCTATCTATCTATCTATCTATCTATCTATCTATCTATCTATCTATCTATCTATCTATCTATCTATCTATCTATCTATCTATCTATCTATCTATCTATCGTTCTATCTATCTATCTATCGATCTATCGTTCTATCGATCTATCGTTCTATCGTTCTATCTATCTATCTATCTATCTATCTATCTATCTATCTATCTATCTATCTATCTATCTATCTATCTATCTATCTATCTATCTATCATTTGACCACATCTATCTATCTATCTATCTATCTATCTATCTATCTATCTATCTATCTATCTATCGTTCTATCTATCTATCTATCTATCTATCGATCTATCGATCTATCGTTCTATCTATCTATCTATCTATCTATCTATCTATCTATCTATCTATCTATCTATCTATCTATCTATCTATCTATCTATCTATCTATCTATCTATTGTTCTATCTATCGTTCTATCGTTCTATCTATCTATCTATCAGACAAGGCAGTATTAAACTTTGCTTTGACAGATGTTCTGTTCTAGCTCTCTGTTTCTCTATCCCTCTTTCTCTTAGCTGTTAGCTGATTATTTAGCGCAGTGTGAGCTGGTTGATGTAGTTCGTCTCTCTGTCAGTCTTGTCCCGGAGCCTCGTCTCTGTACACAGTCATTCAGCAGCGCTGAAGAAAGACCGCAGGGTGATTTTATATTACTAAGAGAACAGAGACGGAGATTGATGTCGCTCTGAGGATGAGGTGTCATTTAAGATCTGTGGGAAATCACTTATTGAATTGTTGAATTTTCATGCGGATTCCATAATAATGAAATAGTGGAAGACATGAAGCTCATAATGAACTTTTTTCTGTTGCGGTGAGCTGGTTTTGCTGGTTTCACTTTACACTTGACTCAATTTCATTTTCTCTTTCCCTCTCTCTCTCTCTCTCTCTCTCTCTCTCCCTCTCTCTTTTCAGGGGGGTTAGGTCCAGAACTCGGCCCCCCTCCCTCAGTGGATGAGGCAGCAAACACGTTGATGACTCGTCTTGGCTTCCTACTCGGAGAAAAAGTGAGCGAGGGGTCTCAAGGGCCACAGTACAGCATGGATGAACCTGATGACGCACAGGTAGGCTACTCAACCTCACCTCCTGCTATAAATACACACCTCCCTATGATATATAAGAAACTCAGAAAAGGTGAATCTCACCTATTTCACCCTACACTATTAAAAAATAAAAGTCATCAGTGGTTCCAAGAAGGACCTTTAACTTCAATGGAACCTTTCCAGTGCGCAAAAGCTTCTTTATAGTGGAAAAAGGTTTTCAAATTTTAAAATGCACTGCAAAACCCAATAAGTTCAGAATACTCAAAACATTTGAAGAAAGTAAATGTATTTTTTTTAAGTTAGTAGAACTTAAATTTTTTGTGATAAGTGGGGCTTGGCATGAAATAAATGTATTTGAAATACATTTTAAGTATATTTATTTTTCACTAGGGTAATTGTGAATTATGATTTTTTGAATACAAAGATTGTTGTTTTTTTGGTGAAATTTACTAGCATTTGTTACATCGTAAAGCAAATACTAGCATGATATATACAGCAAATAATGTACAATAATAATTGAGCCTTTTTTGTAAGTGGGAGATTATTATATAATTGTCATGAAAATGATGTCACAATGCAGAAAACTGAAATTTCCACACTTTTCACAGTAAAAACCCTGGTTCTTTGAGGTGTCAGCTTTATTCAAAAATGATCTTTCCCTCCTGCAGAGAAGAGGACACATATGGCATTCAGATGAGTTTACCTCTAATTAGGGAATTACATAAGGACAGCCTCTTCATATTCTGTTCTGTTGATACAACAGTTTTCAGAATGTGATCGTCTCATTTTCCTCATGTTTACGTGTATTCCTAAGCTTCAGCACAAGGACAGTTTAAACAACAGGATCAGATATATAGTGTTAAATAACTACAGAGATAGTATATGTGTGTGTGTGTGTGTGGACTGTCTCTCTGACCTTAAGTAGTTGTGAGGGTTTTAAGGCGAGGTGCTTTGCCTGTTGTGACGTTTGATGTTAATCGTGGGAGTGGGCAGATTAACCGTGCCATGCTTCATTATGCCCTGCCCGGGGCCTCAGCGCCCACCTAACCCGACTCGACACTGGCTCAGCCTGTCACTGAGCGCCACTTCCGTCCCATCAGAGGCGGAGAGAGAGGGTTCCTGCTGACTTCCTGTGCTGATAGAGATTAATTGGTCAAGTACAAACACAGGCACACACTGAGGGCAAAGGTTGTGTGTGCAGGGTTTAGGAGCCAGCGGGAGGATGAGTCCGTGTTCCACCCTGACCAGCAGCACAGCCTCCCCGCCTGCCTGCAGTCCGTGCTCCACTCTTCCTTCTGCTCCGGGACAGGCCGTCACCAGCCCCACTTCCACACTGGAGAGCAGAGACAGCGGCATTATCGGTAAGGTTGCTTCATGCTTTTGAAAGAAGTCAAAGTAAATCGTAAAATATTATTACAAACCAAAGAAGCTTTCTTCTATTGTTATATATTTTAAAATGTAATTTATTCCTGTGATCAAAGCTGAATTTTCAGTGTCGCATGATCCTTCAGAAATCATTCTAATGTGATGATTTGATGCTCAAGAAACATTTCTGATTATTATCAGTGTTCAGAACAGTTGTGGAAACTGTGATGCATTTTTTTTTTGTCAGGATATTTTGAAAGATCAAAACAACAGCATTTATTTCAAACAGGATCTTTTATTCCATTATAGATATAGATATGCAGTAGTGCCGATTTATGCATGCTGTTTGTGAAATTACATTCTAAAAAAGATTTTAAATTATTATTATCGTTTCCCACATTATAAGAGTGGAGCTGACGGGAAATTATGCACAATACTCGCAATCGTGAGCCGAAATTCAGGCCCTGAAAATTGATAGTTGACACCCATGTACCCCCATGCAAAATATTGCAATATTTTCCCCTCACCCCCAGTGCATACTGAATTTAATCTTCTAATGCATTAAGCCACGTTAAACATTTTTCACATTTGTTTTAGAACATCCCGCTGATTTTAGTGATTGAAGGACTGTTTTGTCACTTTTGTTTTCTCACGCATTGATTATTGTAATGCATTACTGGCTGGAGTCTCTGAAGCTACCCTAAATAAATTACAGTTGGTTCAAAATTCAGCTGCTAGAATTCTAACTCGGACCAGTGCAAGGGTGCACATCACACCCATTCTGGAAAAATTGCACTGGCTCCCTGTTAGTATTTGTATTGATTTTAAAATTCTCATGCTCACTTATAAGGCCTTGAATAATTTGGCCCCTCAATACTTGTGTGATCTTTTAACCCCCTACACTCCTACTCGTGATCTACGCTCCTCTGAAGCTGGCCTTTTAACTGTCCAAACAACACGGTTAAAAACTATGGGTGATCGGGCTTTTTCCTCTTTGGCTCCTAAGTTGTGGAATTCCCTGCCCTCTGAGATTAGGAATGCAGAATCCCTCAGTATTTTTAAAACATCCCTCAAAACCCGTTACTTTAGGATAGCTTTTATGTGATTCATTTGATTACTTTTTATGTTATTATACTGGCTTTTTATTTTTGATTTCACTGTTATGTGTATCTTTTAATTTAATTTTGTTATGTAAAGCGCCTTGAGATGCTGCTTTTAAAGGCGCTATATAAAATAAAGTTTTGTTATTATTATTATTATTACTGCAGCAGGGGCTGTATGTGGACCGCAAGTGTCCAAAACTTGCAGTTTGATCGCAATTTCATTTTTCCTATCGCATTTTTCTTCTTTTGAGAGGTGATCTAAATATTCTTGGCTTAAAACAGTTCTAAAATTGACATGGATGTTTTGCCCTCCAGGTCTCGGCACCTGTCACATGACTGAAAACCGTGAATTATGCTGCGTCCCAGTTCGCCTACTTATACTATTCCCTAATAACATGTACTGTTTTTGTGAAGAAAAATACATACTTTTGCGTGTGTAGCAGAAGAGTAGGCAAGCTTTGGAACATACTACTTTCATCATAATTTTGTCTTTAACGGACAGCTCTGTCGCTGCCCTGTCAATCATCTTGTCACAGATAAAATCCTCCACATTCAATTTAAATTAATTAAATACCGTTTCAGAGAGAAATGTAGTAGAATGTTGATCTGGGTCTTTCAAGCCGAGACTCTCCTCATGTGTTTGCATAATGATGAATTAAAAAGTTACATGTCTTTAAAAAAGTTTGTAATGCTATTGCAGACGACATATAATGTGAATAACATTGACTAAATATATTTTCGTCAGTATAGATACTGATTATTAATCACTCAAACGCCTTTATCTAAATCTCTACTTAACAGTCGGTCTTGCACATCCACCATGTTTGTAGTTTTTAACACTTTTTAGTCGCATTGTAGTTCTAATCGAATTCTCGTTCACAACGCAATGTGTTATGGGCAATATTAGCCATTAGAGTGTGCACGGACCTGCATTTCAGATTCTAACCGGAAAAAGTAGACCATCCGGGTATCTTTGGAATACTCATTTCAACAGACTACAATTGGGGACACACTCATTCTAATTTCAAATACTATCTAGGACAGATAGTATAACGCAGCATAAATGCGTTCACACTGAAAAATAACACACTTGTTTTCTGAAAAATGCAGTTCCACTTGCTGCCATTAGTGGTGCATAAAAAAGTGCAAAGACTTTTTGGTAACAGTTTACAATAAGGTCCCATTAGTTAATGCGTAAACTACCAAAAACTAACAATGAACAATACATTTGCTTTAAATGTTAGAGTCGTCAGAAATTCCTGTCTCACTTCCTGTTAGATACCTACATAACAAAGTTGCTTAATGCCAGTCTATGCTCTTCATCGGCTGTCCGTGAATGACGTCTACTTTTGAAGCCTGGAAGTGTTTCGTTTGCGTTATTGACATGTTGAGAAGACACTGTTTTCTGCGCTGCAAATCTATTTTGTATGCACTTCAAAAGGACGAGGACTCGTGCTGGAATTGATACAGAAAAACTGACACTATTGTTCATATCAAGAGCTGAGGAAGATATAGTAATAGGTGTTTCATTTCTGACACACGCTTTAAGTGGTCGACCAATTACAATGGACTGGGCCGTCTGACCAATCGCAGCAGAATAGACTGGTGGTAAAGAGGGGTTTAGAGACACTGAATCATCGAACAAATCGCTTTCAGAATGATATCTCCCATGGGTAGTGAAAAGCAGCGGTCTTAGTACTGATCCTTGCGGTACTCCGCACTGAACATGTGATCAGTGTGACATCTCTTACTACTACAAACTGATAACGGTCAGGTAAGTGATATGAACCATGCCAATGCAATTCCACTAATGCCAACATAATTTTCTAGTCTATTCAAAAGAATGTTGTGGTCGATAGTGTCAAAAGCAGCACTGAGGTCTAATAACACTAATAGAGAGATACAACCACGATCTGATGATAAGAGCAAATCATTTGCAGTCTCAGTACTACGGTACGGTCTAAATCCTGACTGCAAATCCTTGTAGATACCATTTCTTTCTAAAAAAAGGAACTTAGTTGCAATGTAAAGTGCTTGTAAAACTATGCCAGGAGACTCCAAAACAAAATTAGGGATCTTTAAAATAGCATAATAGGGTTACTGTAATAATGTATTAGTAAATGTTGAAATTAACCATAACTAAGATTAATAAATGCTTTAGAAGTATTTATTAATGTTAGTTCATGTTAAGTATTGTAGGTCGCTACTGTTAACAAATGGAATCTTAAGGAGTGAATTGTAAGGAGCACAAATGTTGACAGCGCCTCTCCATCATCCTGCCTCTTTTTCCAGCCACCCTGACCAGTTACTCCGAGCCAGTGGACAGGAGCGGGAAACACAGCGATGGCTCTCGAGGCAGCAGCCTGAAGCTCTGGCACTCGCAGAGATCCACTCTGGACTCCAGCCTGTACCGCGTGGACGAGAACATGGCCGCCTCCACCTTCAGCCTCAACAAGATCCCTGAGCCCAGCTCCGCCCACTATTCCTCTCACCCCACCCCACTCTACCTCATGCCCCGCCCTAACTCGGTGGCAGGTGAGTCTTAAACCCCGCCTCCTCTGGTTATGGATGTTTGTGTGCTGTTGTTCATTCTATCTCTTAGTCAATCAGGATTGTGATTTCCTGTTGTGCCACTCGATGCACATAACAATCCCACTGCTTTGGGAACAGCTTCCTGCGGCAAATCCCAAACACACAACGTGTTGATCGCTGGGCAACATTCAGAGTATAAGCTTTGAATCTGTTACATTTGGTGACTTTTGGAATTTGAATTATGTAACTGAATTTTCAAACTGAATGTTTTTGTTCAAAATGAACACAGTTTTTTTCAGTCACCCTGATTCACTATGGTAATGCCTTTCATATTTTAGAGCGAGCGGGATGCTTTTCATGTGAAATTGCTCAAGTTGGATTAAATATGGACAAACCCAGCGATTGGGTTGTTTTCACCAACATGCTGGGTAGTTTTATTTAACTCAACTGTTGTTTAAAAAATTCTATATGACTGGCTTAAAATTACCCCAAAATATGTTGGAAATTAAAAAGGTGATCATTTATTAATAAGCAATTTAATAAATGTTCGTTATTTAATAATTATTTATTAAACTTAGAAATGAATGTTCATTTATTAAACACAGTAATAAATGTTAATTTACAACCTATTTTGGGTTTATTTTAAGCAAGCAATATAGTTATTTTTTAACAACCCGGCAAGTTGGTTAAAACATTTAACCCAAACAAAGTGGCTGATTTTGTCCATATTAAACCCAAATTGCGTTACTTTCAATCCAGCGATTTCAGAGTGAACCTATACATACATTTAGGTTACCTATATATAATTTTTTTTTTACATAAATATTAATTTGACATTTTTTGTTTTAAATATCCCACATTTTCAATGGTAATTCATACTGAAAAATTAGACGTTTCTTTAAATGTCATTCAACTTCCTTACATTTAATTCCTAAGGAATTTAAAAAGTATCGTTGATTCATTCTGAAAGGGTGTCCAGGTTAATGCACTCTCCAGTGTCCAATCCGGCAGCAGTTCCAGCACAGCTCAATCATACAAGTGCGTTCGCTCGCAGCCACTCAGTGCCATCAAACTGCAGTTAGTGACGGAATCAGCCCGGGTCATGGACTATATGTTTTAGCTCTGCACTGCCGGGGTGGCGTTAACAGGAGATAAGAAGCGTCTAATAGCAGCAATAACGATGGAAGAGCGCTCCCAGAAGAAAAAGCCAAATCTGTCTGATGATGTTATATAATGCAGTGCCTCTTCATTGCTGGCTGATTGTGTTATTGTCCAAGTAATCAGCATTGTTTTATTTATGAGAAGATCCTTTTTGAAGAGAGAGAGAGAGCGATGAGATATGGTTATCTCAAAAGAAAGTGGCTCTCAAAAGGGCAAGTGATATAAAAGATTATTTCTTAATGGAGAAAACGGCTGGTATTCACGCTCGGTGATCAGGAAGGATGCAGTTGCTCTGAAAAACCATCCAATTCTAGCAGCGGCATTAACCGTTGCGGCAAGATGTTTAGAACGACCTCAAAAACATACTATACGATCTTTTATTTTACCTGACTATTTGTCTTATTAAGTTTAAACACAATGTCATTGCTTACTCATCCTTGTAATGAAGAGTGCGTGACAGATCCAACTGCAGGCTTTTATTGAGAAACGTGGTCAAACAGGTAATGGTCAAATATCAGCAAACAGGAATGTCCAAGGCTAGGCAGAATCATAAACGTAAACAGGCAGATATGTCGAGGCAGGCAGCAAACAAGCAGAGTCCAAAAACACAGAGCACTAAGTCCAGAGGGCAGGCAGATAAATGTCGACAACGGGGGAAACAGTAAAGTAACGCTCAGAAATGTAAACACTGGGAATTACAAGACCTCGCACAGGTGTGTGTGTGTGTGTTGAGCTTAAAAACTGTGTGTATAATGAGCCTCAGCTGGTGCAGTGATCAATGACAGGCGCAGGGGATTCTGGGAAATGTAGTGAAGTCCAGGAGTGAATGTGCATGTGTGTGTGAGAAAGTCCAAGATGGAGTGCCCTCTAGAGGCTGTCATGGCCACTCCAGCTGATAATCCTGACAATCCTCATGATGTTTCACACCCATACAACTTTATTCAATGTGAAAAGGTGACGTACAGGCCATCGGATTTCATCAAAAATATCTTCATTTGTGTTCTGAAGATGAATGAAGGTCTTACGGGTGTAGAACGACATGAGGGGGAGGAATTAATGACAGAAGTTTCATTTTTGGGTGAACTAACCCTTTAAAACACGGAAAAAGTCATTTTCATGATATGTGCGCTTTAAATCATATTACAACCAGAACTAGTCTGTTTGTCATATAACGTTATAAAATAGCTTCATAAATCCTGGAATATAGCACATGCGTTGCATAGATGACTTTATATTATATTTGCATGGTGTTTTTGTCAATTCGGAGCTCCAGTCACCATTCACTTTCACTGTATAGAAAGAGCGTCCAGGATATTCTTCAAAAATTCACCTGTTTTACTCCACGGGAGGAAGAAAGCCATCCAGGTTTGAGCGTGATATACATTCAGCACATTATTTTGTCTAGGCCACATTCAGAGATGATTGTTTATTCAGAGCGGGCAGTGCTGGTAGGGACCGTGGGAGCAGATGTACTCATTAAACATGTATCGTAACGTGTCTTTTACATCAGTCAGTCAGAATCACAATGAGGTAAATCTCCACGGTGGCCGTCTGGATGTCTTTTCAATGCTAAGCCTGTAGTAACTCAGGCTTAATGTAACCTAATAGTATCCAAGTGAGCTGAAGTAATACTAATGCGTGTTTGTAGACTCCCATCGGCCTCCAAGAGGAGAGTCGAGCGCTGTAAGATACCATTAGTAAGAGAAACCAGAGATTAAAGCCCTATTCGAAGGGGACTAGTTTTTCCGGAGGAGGTTCGCTTTGTGATTTTAATCCCGTCCAAACATGTCTGTTTTTGTCAAACAGCCACAGTAATAATTACAGAGCAAATTGCCTTCGGTGTGGAATATCTGTGTCTGTTATATATAGTTTTTTCTTAATTCGTTTCTTAATTTATTTTGACCATTGCTGAACATCGAATCCAAAGCTGAATTTGTCAGCCCACATTCTCTTTATAATTAGACTTTTTTTTTTTTTTGGCTGCTGGAATCCCATTAACCATAACAAGATAATGAAGAAAATAATGAGAGCGTGTTCGCCGACCGGTTTTGTGATGCATCCAGATCACATGACCTTCCTACATGTGTTAGATGTAAAAACTACACTGCAAAAATTGTATTTTTGTCTTGTTTTCTTGTAATTCTGAGATCAAGGAACTGTCACTTTTGATATTCTGTTGTGTTTCCCTTAATTGGCGTGCTTTTAGTTTCCGTTTCTGATCATGTCCCTGTTAGTTTCTATGGTTACTTATAATTATTAGCTGTGTCCTATTTAGTTCATTGTTACCTCCTTCCTGTTCTGTTCAGTCCTCCGTCGGTTATTATATTTCGAAATGTGTTTATCTCGTTTTAATTCTCGTACGTTCGTCATTAAAGTCACTCCCTTCTCGTTCGTGTTGCTACAACAGGTATATTTAATTGAGTATTGAAATGACTTGTCTTGTTTACTGTAAAATATGTCAAAAATGAAATGAGTTTATGCTTAAAAAGAAAAAAATAAGTGTCATTGGGATAAAAAAAAAATTTCTTACCCAATTGGCAGGTATTTCAACTTGTCTTAAGCGTAATCTCACTTCATTTTGATTCATTTTTTAAACGTCTTAATAAGGACCTATTATATTATTTCACTTCATCTTTCTTTAGTGTGTTGCTGTTTGAGCATAAAAAATGTCTGCAAAGTTATAAAACACAAATTCCCTCAAAGCGGGAGTTCTTCTCTCTATCAGTGTCACTGTTTCTGAACTTCCGGGAATGAACACGTCAAAGTATTCCTCATTTAAATAATTCCCGCCTAAGGCTTATGCTAAATAAGAGGCGGGGCCTGGTTGAGTTAGATAGTAATGTGTTGAAACTGGCGGTTATGTGAGGGGCGGGGCATTTCCTAAACATGCAGGAAGCGATTGACCAATCACAACACACTCCTCCAGCCGACCAATCAGAGCACGTTGTGCTTTTCAGAAGGAGGGGCTTCATAGAGACAGGAACTAAACAGAGCGTTACTGACAGACTGGGAAGAGAGGAGCTGCAACAATGGGGAATATGGGAAAAATAATGTGTTTTATGATCATTTAAGAATGAAAACCGATTCTAGTAGAGCCCAAAAACATAATCAGTACTTTTTAAAAGGGCATGTTAGGTTCTCTTTAAGTCATTTTGCTTCTGAAGCAGATTTAAAATGCTTAGATATTTGTACAGGGAAACATGACAAAACTACTGAGTAAGAAAATCATTTTTTTTGCAGTGTACAGAGATCATCCATATCAGCACATGTAATCCTCCCTTAATAATTGCTTAGAAAACAAATCCAGTCCGAACGAGAGATGTGTAGGAGGAAAAAATGAAAGTCTGAAAAAGAAAGATGAAAGGGCAACGATATAAATAATGCACTGAGGTAAGTGATGATCTCAGTGAAAAGGAGAGTGAGAAATACTCACTATCAACCCAAATGATGTAACGTGGAATGAATAAAACGGAGGATGGAGAAAGAAAAAGAGGTGTAATGATAATGGTAAGGTAAGGGATTATGGATGAGAAGTGGAACAAGAGAGAGGGAGATAACATGAAGGGAGAGGAGAATGCCGGCTGCGGATTGGCTGAGCTCCCGTGGTGGAGGAGATCAAAGCTGCAGGCTTTAACCAGCTCAAACCCCCAGAGCACACCGTCAGATCCTCATCTGCAGAGAGAGGAACGGAGGATCCGGGGAGTTGAGGAGGTGTGAATGGAACCGGAGGAGTGCAGATTGTAGATTATGTAATGTTGTAGAAGTATTGTGTGGAGAGATCCTGAAGACATGTAAATGTCCTAATTACAGGTTTCTAGATGAGAATGAAAAGAAAGAATTGGGATGCGGGTGTGACGTAACACAGTAGAACCTGAGCTTAAAGGGCTAGTTCAAATATAAAGGAACATTTGGCATTGTTTGCTTTCCCTCGTGTCACTCCAAACCCTGTAGCCTGTGAAACACAAAAGGAGATGTTTAGCAGAATGTCCTGGCTGCTCTTTTCCATACAATGAAAGTGAATGAGGATTGACACCCATGTGTCCTAACATTCCATGGACAATCGATTGGTCTGTCCACACCACACGCAATGTGACTACTAGATGCGATAAAGTCAATCAGCCAATCAGAAGAGCGCATGGGACATAAGCAAATTCATGAATATTATGCCTTTTTAACATTATTAAAAATACATACTGAGTTACTGAAACAATCTTCACCATGAGTTGAAATGTTCTTGTTTCCTTTTATTTATTTTGAAGATCTGAGGTGAATTGCCAATTCAGTACGGCTATAAACGACACACTCATATTAGACGCTTTTAACATTAAATAACAGCCCTTGAGATTATAATAGCCATGCTTTGTGTTGTTGTTCCAGCCATGATGGAACAGAAAAATAGAAACCGTTTCTAAAATAGAATCGTCGCAGCTAGTTAGGACAAAAACTTTGATTAACATAGAAAAGATCGTGTGTGATGCTGTTGAGCTCCAAAAATGACATTCAAATAACTTTATTTGCACTTATCACTTCCAAATCATCAAAATGACATATGATATGAGATCTAACAGACCATTAAAAAAAAAAAAAAAAAAAAATGTATACTTTTATTCAGCAAGGACACATTAAATTGATCAAAATTGACAGTAAAGACATTCATATGTTGCTAAAAAAATTCCATTTCAAATAAATGCTGTTCTTATACACTTTCTATTAATTAAAAAAATGTATCACTATTTCCACAAAAATCTGAAGCAGCGCAACTGTTTTCAACACTGATAATAATCATAAATGTTTCTTGAGCAGCAAATCATATTAGAATGATTTCTGAAGGATCACGTGACACTGAAGACTGGAGGACAGGAGTAAATTAAATTTAAAAAATATATATTCATATAAAAAAACAGTTATTTTGAATTTTATTAATAATATTTCACAATATCACCAATTTAATGTATTTTTGCAGCCTGAACAGATGAACAGAAAATTTACCAACCCCAATTATGACTTATTGTGTGGCT